>QVOB01013937.1:0-26713 GCA_014839585.1 Pseudomyrmex concolor
CTTTTCAATCGATAAACTCGATTTGAAAGAGACCGGCCCGGAAAAATCCGACGGTGTGGATTCGAACTCGGGACCTCCCACTCGCAGCCTTCGCACTGAGGCCGCGAGACCACTGGGCCGGTAATTTTTTTTTTAATTGTAATAAGAAAATTGTGAAAAGTTGCTAAAGTAAAATAGCAAAAAACGAGAAAAAGAAAAAAGGAAAGAAATCTCTTGCGCCAATTAAACTTGCTCACATAATGACTGTTCCTTTGATGCCACCGCGACTGGTCTGCATCACTTTCGAGACCAGAGCTTGTCGCAATTCCTCAGGATCCACTCCCAACAATTTCGCGGATATTAATACCGCTTTTTCCGAGCCGGATATTATCCTACAACCGCCCTTGGTGTCTTCCGGATTATCTTCGAACGTGATGTTGCCGAGGTGAAGCACCGCTGCTACCATCGTGTAGATTTCCATACGTTCGACATCCGTTAAACCGAGTCGAGTAAACGCCTTTTTGGTGTAAAAAAAAAAAAAAAAAGAAAGAAATTAAAACAAAAAATACAAAGTTTAAAAAACGTAAAAAAATGTCGCTAATGCAACCTGTTCGATGGCGTTGAATCCGTCGACGTCGTCCAAAATGGGATCGTGAAGACTGCCTTTTTGCATCTGCTCGCGGCTTTTTTGCGCCTCGTTCAGACGCTTCTCCGAGCTCGCGGTGCAAAAATACTGAACGCAGCCGTTCCTCAGATAATGAAAGTCGTCCGGCTTGGTGATTCCCAACTTTGCACGCAGATCGGCCGGCGCGCCGGCGCACATCATGTAAAACACGTGGTAGTTTCGCTCGTCCGGACTCTGAAGGCACACTCGAGACTTCTCCAGCAAGTAGTGGGAGATGTAGCCGCCGACCACCTGGCACTTGGAGTCGAAGTGCACTTCCATGAACTTGCCGAAACGCGAACTGTTGTTATTACGCTTCGTCTTCGCGTTGCCGAACGCTTCCAACACCGGAGTCGCTAAGGATCAATTGTAAAAACCTTATTACTACTACTGTAATCGCGCGTCAAAAATCACCGCAGTCAAATGCAAACGCACTATTCAATTCTGAGAAAAAACAAATAAGAAAAAATACGATAAGTTAAATATTGAACATAAAACTCTTTTATAATAGATCAATTAATGTAATTTTCTGCGTGCGTGCGAGAGCATCCAATCATTTTATTTTACGATACGTTCATTTACGTCAAAATTAATTATGTTTAATGAATTAAATTACGCGCCCTGCTGTGTTTTATATACCATCGAGAATCTTTTGTTCTATCGGCCCGGCTGTTGATCCCCAGAGATCGCAGAGATACCGCAGAAGATACTTGGTCGACTCGGTCTTTCCCGCTCCCGATTCGCCGGACACGATAATGCTCTGGGATTGTTTCAGCACTTTCATGTCTCTGAACGCTTTATCGCCTGCGAAAAATAAGTAAAGAGCACTGTGCAAATTGGTATATTCTCTCTGCGCGATCAAGCGCGGCTAAACAATGACGGGGGGAAAAAAAAAAAAGAACAGCTTAGCTACCGATGGCGAAGACGTGCGGTGGCGTTTCGCCTAGCGATTTTCCCTGATAAGCCTTGATGGTCTGCGGCGAGTAGAGATCCTTCACCTCGCAATACGGATTTACGGCTATCAAGATATTAGCGACGTAGGTCTGCAATTGTGGCGAGCAATTAAAAATGATTTCTCTTTTTTTTTTTTTTTTTTTTTTTTCCAATATACATAGGTATGTATACAGTCCACCGCCAATTGTACTCACGTATATTCTGTCCTTGAAGTAACGAGTGCGTATGTTGTTCAGTAGCGTGGCCTCGTTCAGGTACATCAGGGCGCCTGCGAGAAAACGATTTAGAGAAAACGATTTAAAGAAAAAAATCAGTGAAAGTGCTTTTGCAAAAGAGCGAAAGTCGCGTGAGAAGCGAGCGTAACCACGGCGCGGGAGATTCTAATCTGTGATAAACTGGACGAGAGGCAAGTTCGCGTCACGCTGTGTAACAATCGGGAGAATCACAGAAGTCTAAACGAACGCTGACACGCGTTTTCACTCTATTCTATTACTTCCAACGTTCGCGGCGTAGAACATTATATCTTCTTTAATTTTTGAGCAAATTATTTTCTAGTCCGGAAAAAAAGAGAAAATAACTGCCTCGACGTGAAGTTGTTCGGAGCGAAAACTTACAATTGTCCTCGACGTCTTTGGTGTATTCGCCAGCGGGATAGACCTCGTCCAGCGGACAGGTGCGCTGCGGATATTTCGGATCGAGCGGAACAATCAACGCGTCCCCGTCCACCATGTCTGTGAATTTTCCAATTATGAAACCCTCCTGGGGGTCCCGGACCCACACCTGCTGATTCTCCATCCCGGGCTTTGTTCTGAAACAAACAGTCGAGGCAACACGCTTCACAATCGTGTGTGTGTGTGTGTGTGTAAGGTGGTTCTTTATACATTCAAGAGATAATGAAGAGTACAATGGAAATTACAGTCGCGACGGAAACACAATTAAATTATTATCTATAAGAGATATTTTACAACGTGTACATACAAAACCTTCAAATTGAAGAAGCTTTTGTTCTGAGACAATCGATATCAAAAATTGAAGAATCGCGAAAAAATCATCTTTCACAATTTCTTCGTTGTGAGACGCGATCGTTCCTTATTAAAAGTTACATGTCAAAAAGACATTTTGTTACACGATAACGTTATCCAATATAATGAAAGCGTG
The DNA here is from genome assembly GCA_014839585.1 of Pseudomyrmex concolor. Taxonomy (NCBI): domain Eukaryota; kingdom Metazoa; phylum Arthropoda; class Insecta; order Hymenoptera; family Formicidae; genus Pseudomyrmex; species Pseudomyrmex concolor. Next base: position 2,756 of record QVOB01013937.1, read on the forward strand.
TACACACTCGTGTTGGAATTCGTTCGCAACGAGGGCGAGCCGCTTGATGTAGCTAAATAAATCCGTGAATCGTTCTCACTCATACAAAACGTATATAAATTGTCGACTACAAGCTCTTGCCGGCACTTTCTCCCCGTTGTCGGACGAAATTTCCGGCGAATAAGTAGTGTTGTCGATGTGTCTGACTTCCGGCGATGCATACGACATATACGCTGAATGGAGGATTCTTAGTAGCACAGTTCTTATTCGAGAGCTGTGCATTATTGACGGAAGAAGCAACAAAAGTGCCGTGGTTACGGTCGATAAGGAGGTAGAATTGGACGTATTTCATAAAGGTTAACGCTGGTCCGAGATATATATCTTGTTAAATAGCTTTAGATAAACGCTTACGATAAAAAAAGGTTGCTATCAGGCGTTATCGGAATATATTTCAATTCAACGCGTGCGCGAGAATAGAACTTTAATTTTTATTGTAACTCAATCTGTCAGTCAAAACAAGATTTTTCACGCAAAACCTTTATCGTGCAAGAAAATTTTTTCTCTGTTCGATTGTGTTTTTAATTTGAATCTTGCGCTTTTGTCATAAAGTTTGTTATCAAATTTATATTTTGGAAAAAATTATTTTCTTCTTGTTTGAAATTACTGAAACTTAACAAATTACAGTTTATCGACTGCTATTGTTAAAAAAGTAGATAAAGTTAATTGAATATTTATTATATAAAGATTTATTGATTAATTGAAGATTAATTGAATATTTATTATATAAAGATAAAGTTGATTGAATATTTATTAATAATATATATTTCAATTGGCGCTTCGTTCAATATTTTTGACATTTAACCACCGACGCGGAGGAATCGAAATTCCGAGCTTTTATTTATCGCTTATCATAGCGCCTTATCGAGATAAGCGAGAGACTGAAACAATTACTCATCTTTGAAAACCGTACGATGCATTTGCATATGTTATCTGTTTTTTCTTTCTTAAACAGCAAAAATTTTTACATTATCAGAATATGTGTCACTCGTCAAATATTCCATATGTACCTACAATATCGATCGCTAAGTAATCGAAGTTTTTTTTTGCGTGTAAAAATAAAAAATAAAACATTAAAAAACTTCGAAACACTTTATTTGTGTTTCAAGGTCTTTCTTGAAAAGACGCAAGGTTTCCTAAGACTGTCGAATCTATTTCTGTTTCCTTCGAAGTAACAACTATTATGCTCGCAAACTTCTCAATTTGCATTTATCTCTCCGCGGAGCACGTGGATAATTTTTTTTTCTCGATTACGTAACGCAGTTTTTGCCATGATTTTCGAGTTCAGCGTGCGCGGCGGACACGCTCGGAGATTGTGCAGCTCGAGCGGCGATAAAAATCACCGGTGGAGGTATACTCAACGCTCTGTCGTCGTTTCCCGATATATAGAAGAATAACCGTGATAGAAAAATTCCGTACACAATATTCTCTACCGTTGCGAGAGATATTCGACAGTCATTGCGTGATCAAAGGTCGTTACAAATCGGTGCATCGCGTGTCGCAGCGCGCACCGTGACGGTTTCCGAAAATGTCTGCGCAGCGTATGACGCACTACCCCGTTACATTTGCATGCAAGTTTAACCGATATGCAAATTGTTGTCAGAATATGATATATACAGAATTATGTTTAATTTTCTTAACTTAAATAAAAAAAATAAATAAAATACACATGTTGGCGCATGTACGTTGTCATGTAACAAAACTGATGTACGCACAGTTCGTGGTAATACGCGGTACAAAAGGTGTATATTTTTCGACACTTGCGTGAGGAAATGTGGTTCGATTCGATTGCTGGAGTTTGACGCGCGATTGTTAAGTCAACTGCTGTTGGAACTCAGCGCGGCCGATCTGGAATAGCGCGAGAAATTGCCTTGTTCCTTCTGTCGTATTCTCCGCATCCCGTTAGAGATATCGTAACGGTAAAAGCCACCGGTAAATCCTTACATCGATCCTCAGGACATCGCGCCGCCGCGCCGCGCCGGCCGGTGCATCGCGCGCGCGCGTTTTGCATCGCGCGTTATCCGCGAGACGGATCACAGTTCAAATATAACGACGACAACGACGACGACGACGTGATGAACACGGGATTTGGACTTTAAACTTTTAATCGACGGAAACGCGCGATGCGCCCGAACGCAACATTGTTCGAAGCGCGCGATGCAGCGTAAATCTAAGCATGTAATTTTCCGCATACCGAGAGAAGAGCGAGATACTTCGTAAAGAAAGAAAGAGAAGAAGAGAGAAAGAAAGAGAACGAGAGAAAAAAAGATGAGGAGAATTGTTTGGATCGGTTCGTTCACCTTTCCTGCGAAGCCGAAGAAAACCGTAACAACCAGATGTTGCTGCATCATCTTCTTCCTCGCTTCCATTCCGCTTAGTTGTTAATCCTCGCTATTTTTTTTTGTTTTGTTTTTGTTGTTTCAATTTACGATTACACACGCGAGCGAAAGGTGTGAAGACGTCGCTGCCGCTTCGCGATCGATGGTTTCGCTTCCGCTCGAAGTTAAATCGTTCTCGCGAGAACATTGTTCGCCGAGAACGAGGTGTGGTTAGCGCGCTCCACACCTTCGTGTTGTGTCCTTACATCTTCGCGGGTAAGTTGCGTTTAAAACACGAGCCCGCAATATCCGAATGCGCTCCGCGTACGGAGGTGAAAGGGCGCGTCGTCGTCGTCGTCGCGCGACGCGTCTAATTCATCGGAAAGGGAATAAAAGGGGCACGAGAGGAAGCCGGAAACGGCAGGTGGAACCGACGCGGCATACAGAAACAGGGAAACACGCGCGAGCGCGCACAAATGTCCTCGCACCGAATCCTGTGTGGCATATAACAACGTGAATTTTGAACGACGTGTACACTGCAGCGACATTTCGCTTTCCGAGAACAAAAGAGATCCCAATCTCGTATCTCCGACTTTTTTATCTGTCATCATTGATTTTTTGTTTTTATCGTAACATTGAAACCAAATCGACGTAGATAAAGATTTCATTGCGATGAACAAATAGACGAAATGTGTTATTTTATGTCTGACTCTTTACACGGTGTGTAAGTTTATTAAATCTGAAATATATCGAAAGTGCGTTATACATGTTATAAAAATATCACTTTTGTTGTAAAGTAATTATTAAATAAAATAATAATTAAAATAAGCTCTAAAAAAACGCAATATAATTTAGAATGAAAAACATAAAGAGCTGAACCTTGTGTGTGTGTGCGGTTTAACCATGAATTTTAGTTTTTTAAACTAAGAAATGAATATGGTTATAAGAACCGTTCTCAGGATGTTGTGCGGAAATGTGTATGTACATATATACATATATATATATATATATATGTATGCATATATATATATATATATGTGTGTGTGTGTTCATATGTAACTTTTACACGTGAGAATTGAAATTTCACATAGTAGATGTTTGGTTTACATCACATATATGACTGACCCCGTATACTCCCCTAACTAATTTTAAAATATTGCGAAAAAAACTCTTCGGCCAGGAGTCGAACCTGGAACCTCCGGCTTTCCGTGTCGTCGCCTTCCTTTTTTTTTTTTTTGCAATATTTTAAAATTAGTTAGGGGGGTATACGGAGTCAGTCATATATGTGATGCAAACCAAGCATCCTATGTGATTGAAATTTCAATTCTCACGTGTAAAAATTACATGTGAACACATATATATACATATATACACACACATTTCCGCACAACATTCTGAGAACGGCTCTTATTACCATATTCATTTCTTAGTTGAAACTTTCAAGAGCTTTATTTATTGTTTAATTTTTTTATTTTTTCTTGTATATAATTAGACAAAATATTTATATCCATTTGGCTTGGAAAAGAATCGAAATAAAAACACGATCAAAACGTTCGACAAAATTTACATGAATTCTCATCTTCATTTTCTCACCAACATTAATGAAGCAACTAATTTCAGCTCTTTATGTTTTTTATTTCTAAATAAAATAAGTAAAATATAAATTATTATTAAAGAAAAGAAAGACTGCACTAAATTGCATGTGTGCAATTCTTCTTGAAGTGTGCATATGTTATTTGTTATAAATCGCGATTTTTTTTTTTCAACGAACATTAATTATAATGAATTTTTATATAATATGTCGCGACAGGTTCCTTCGGCTAACACACCGATATATTTCATCGTTTCACGTCGTTTAACATTAATTGGAACAACCTTCGCACCGTCGTCGCCATCATCAAGAGCACTTGGTGATTAGATCGAGTGCAGTGGGTCGAGCTTTCGGTCCCGCGATCTCCCATTTGCATCGCCCGAGTTCCGCTCGGCGTTTTGCGCCGATTAATGCGATATCACATTTCGCAAGCGATCCCAATATCTGTTGATCCACATATTTGTGGTGTATTTACTCTTGCGAAAGAGGGAGAGGAAAAAAACAAAAGGGACAATTCAATCCTATCTCTCTCAAAAGGGAATCGATCGATATAATGGTTTGGGAACGGAACTTGATCGCAATTGCCACGTTTAAAGCACGCACGAGATCGAGACCGGCGGCGGCGTGCATGAGTCACGGATATCCTCGTCTCTCACGGCAACGCGCCCACCTACAAATATGTATGTACATATATGTAGAGGAACAAACACGAGTCTTTTTTTCCTCTCCCTTCTCCCATTCTCCTCTCCCGATTGCGCAACGCGGTTCATAGTCGTATATCATTATGTGCAGTCGCTAAGAAAGATCTGCTAAATGACAGCAAGACTCTTCGCGCCGAGTGCGCACAGAGGATAAATCCGCAATTCTTTTGACTCACTTTCGCCGCCTCGTTACTTTCGCTGAAGAGAAGAAACGCGCGAGGGGAAGGGCGACGCGATTGCCGCTATTTCCGCGTCTCCGATTTCGATGAGTTTCGCACATGTCTCGCGAAGCGAGACAACGGAGGAGAACGAGGAGAACGTCGTCGTATTGTCTCTTGGTCGTATGTGCTTAAGTACGTGACGATTTCTTCGAAGCTCCGTTTTGCGATTTTTGATGACCGAATTAAATATCGTCGACGCTGCAAAAACCGCAAGAGACGCTAGATCGAACGAAGATTCGATAATGGAGAGCGCGCGATTTCGAAATGTTTTAATTTCGCGATTTAATCGAAACAAGTAGCGTGTGCTTTGTCGCAAAGCGCGGTTGACGCGAGGAATTCCGACGAACATAGTGAAACTGGTTTAAAGTAAGTGTCCGGAATTAAAGACAGCAGACTGCGGTTTAATTGCAACCGCATTATAACATGACGCATACGCGCAGCGTGAATGAATTAATTTTACTGCGACGTATTAACGAGTGCGAGATATTTTCGTGACGTTCGTTAAGAAGTCGTAAGACGTAAACTTCACAGCAATAAAAACAATTTTATCAGAGTTCATAAAGAAAGAATCACCATGTGTAGACGATATGAATCGAATACGAATTTTTTTTTTTTTACAATTACATAAGTGTCACATACGGGATTTTCATAGTTTATTACATAGTGACACTTGGAAAGTCATGTTCTCTATGGTCACCAAATATTAAAAAAACAAATATTCATAGAAAAGACAAAAATTTGAAACCGAAGAATTCCTTAACTAGGGAAATATATAAAGTTTTAAACCTTTAAACTGCTCTCCTCTAAAATTTGCGTTTTGAATTACGGAAATTATGCGTGGGGAGTGACGACATGTACACGTTAGACTTATCTTACGACAAAATCTCTTTTTTTCGGACATACATAGTTAGAATTATTGTTATCATATGATTCGAATGATAACTTTTGTCACTTTCTCATCATGAAGCAACGTTGCGAGAAAGATTATACGCGCGTGGAAAATGCTAACTCGCAATCGACGACGAGTAATTACGGTAGTTTTGCAGTAACATCGCCTATTTCTCAATCGATGATGTGCCACACGTATGTACGTACATCATTGTGCATTACGCGCGAAGACTACCGGCAATTTTTTTTTTTTTTATTTCCCCTCTCGCGCTTCAATCCCTCGTTTCTGCTAGATAGTTTTATGAGGTGCGCGTAGAGCATAGGACTCTCTTACACTGGTTCACACACTAATTCACACACGCTTTTGCACGGGCGCGTTGCACCTGCCGCGCCGCACCGCGCGCTCGTTCCACTCTCCTAATCACGGACTAGATAAACTGGCAGCGCACACAAAAATTCTCACACGCGATATTTTTTTTCCTCTTTCGATCGCCGTGCAAGACACGGTACAACGAATTACGTAAAAGCGCTGCGTCTGCGCTTTTGAGATTTTAATTTGGACTAAATAATAATAATAATAATAATAATAATAATAATTAAATAATAAATAATTTTCAGAACAAAATCCAAGTCGTTTTATTCGGAAACCCAATAGAAACTGTTTATACGTTCGTCTGAAATTTTAGTTTAAATTATTTATATTTTACATTGTTTTTACTTTCAAATATCTATTAATTTTTTTTCAAAGCGCTCTCGAAATTTTAACGTCTGTTCGATATAACAAGTAGCTTCGAAGTTCGCTCGTAGACGGGCGCGCACCGGCTCTATTGTTCTTACTTTTGCAAAGTTTATTATCGATTGTATATACACCGCCGTATGTAAACCGGCGAATCATTGATAATAAACACACACCGTGACGTACGAACAACGTTATCATTCTCATCTGTCGCAATAATCGCGAAATCGTTCGCGAAGCGAAAATGCATGTTGTTTTTTTTGGATTCGCGCGCGCGCTATGCAATTGCGCTCCGGATTGTGCTTCGGATCGGTCTCGAATCGATTTCATGAACAAACATAAGATGAGACAGTCAGAAAAGGCAGGTTTACTCACCGTCTCGCCGAACGAAGAACAGCCAGGCCGAAGCTACACGCACGGCACAAAATCCGACGTGCAACTGTCGGCGCGGCGGCCTCTTTGGAAGTTTAGAGCGACCGAGCGCGAATCGACTCGGCGATCCACGGCCGTTTTCACCAATGCCACGCGGCAAACAGCGATCGTACCAGCACGGTAGATCGTGCTGCCTTCTTCTCGATGCTGTTGTTGACGCTCGGTTCGAATCTCAAACTTGAAAAAACAGCATATGTCGAGAGCAGAATCGTGTCGCGATTAAAGATAATGTGCAAAATTAAATGATCCGGAACGCCGGAACGATAATTGTTAATTAGAAAAATAGCACGCTTGCTCTTTAATTCCTCCCGCGCGTTTATGCGAACGTGAATTACACATTTCTGTTATCACAATTTATTGCTACTGATTGTTTGATAGTTACACTTTGAATTTCTGACGTTTGGCAATCATCAAAAATTGTAATCCTTTCTCAATAAAAATATAAAGTCGACACTCGAATGAACTCGAAGTTTTCTACTTTTATGTAATGACTGATTTATTTTTTAACCTGATTGCCCTTTTCGCGTTTCTGTTTTTACGTTGAATAAAAAAAGAAAATAAAGAGCAATATTAAAACGATATTTCGATATTATTTGCGTCGTAATTGTTTAAAATCTTTGGTAACTTCGGTTTGAATCTCTACTAAAAATATCTCTGTTAATAATGACGAGAATCTGTTAATCATCTATCGATAATTGGTTAAATAAAAAGCGCGCGATATTGTGCGACAATCGATAATTATAATCAGAGATCTCGCAAAAGAATTTAAATCGATCGAGATTTGAATCATCGATATATTTGGTTTTAGTAATGTCATAGATGAAAATATATCAATTCTGAACAAAACAACAATTGAATCGTTAAAAGAAAATGTAAATCTTAAGGTTTAAAAACTCGAAAATTTTGAACATTTTTTTCGACAAAACTAGCGTGTTTTGTATATTATGGAAAAAAACTAATTTTAACTAAAATGTTGAAATTAGAAATAGGACAACAAAGTGATTGGTCACCGAGATATTCGCTCACCTTTTCCACTGTTATTTGTCAATCGATTTAGCACCGATTTCTCCAATGATTATTACCTTTATTCTCATCATTGTAGATCGTTGTTTACGGTCGATTAAATTATACTTGACAGGAGTACAGAAAGTACTCAGTACAGAAGAGAAATTTATCTTTCGAAAGAGATATTCGCTATCGTAAAGTAGAAAAGAAATGATTTCCGTCTATTGTTAAAATAAAATTCGCAGTATAGTTTGATGCTTAATAAATTTTTGCAAATGTATACAAGTCGCAATACGGAGTAAAGTGATATTACCAATACAATCTCTCTGAATCGCATTTCTGGAATTTCTAAATTACAGATCGTTATCCAAATAAAAACCGGTAGTTATTTATAACACAGATTATACAATATTTTCATCTTATTATCTTTAACGTGATTTTAATTACACATTGATGCAACGTTGGAAAACACGCTGAAACACAGCGCAGACAACAAGTCAGTTTTTTCTCAATACAGTGATACACGTAACAATTTATTTACTATAAAAATAGATATATTGCAAATAATTTGACATCAGCGAATCAAGACCTCTTATCTTTATCTCGATTCTCGCAAGCACGTGATTTTACATACGATACGATGTATTCACGTGCATCTCTGATGTGTGTACATCCCCGATGAAATTCTCGGTAATATGTGCATCTCGAGATTTTATTATTTTTATATTTACTTTCATAAAAATCACAAAAATTCTATTTTCTGTGATATTCTCTCTCATTTTGTTTGCTGTTATTCGAAAGAATTAAGTTGACGACGTCAACAAAATGATTTGGCGAGTATCTCTAACAGCTTATGCGGAAAAAAGACGCGCAGGAAACATTACAGGAAAGAAGTAATTACGATAGTGCGCAATTAAGAGTTCAAATTGATACATCAAATAGTTCCGGTTAGCAACGAGCAAGTAGTCTTGATTAATCGTTCTCTCTCTCTTTCTCTCTCTAAACTTAATTGTGCGTCAAAGATAAATTAAGATAAAAATCTTTTTGTACGATATAGTTTGATATAGTTTCCTTGAGATAATTTCAGCATATATAAATACAAAAAATAGAACTTACGAAGGATAAGCGATCAACGTACTTAAACTGTAATATAATTATTCTTTGTATCGAAATCATCGATGTCGATATTTGTATAATGATTATTAATGATTATTAACACAAATATCAACACCGACGATTGTGTAATGATTAAATTAAAGTGGTTCGATAAGACAACAAGTTCGCTCTGGCATTGAATCTTTACAAGTTTTACAATTTGCGCAACATTACATTTCTCAGTGTTGACAATATCTTCACAATATTCCGTCATGCACAACAGATGTTGTTGTTTGACAGTTTGACTTGTGTGCTTATTTGTATTGACTTCTTTAATCGACATCACGTTTTATTTACTACAAGTTATGTGATAATTACATTACAATGTCGTTATCTGTTTGTTGTGAAGACATGTTTAAACAATAGTAGATAGTTTAAATAATAGATCCACTGAAGATGATTTAAAAACCGAAACGTTTGAATTAATCAAGTAATTTTATTGCAAAACATCATCCCGCTCAAGGTTCTAACGGTTCAACACAAACTCTAGTTTCGAATTACGAACCCGAAGATATGTACCTTATTATCAATATTTCTTATATTTCTCGTTATCGAACTTGTTCTCTCGACACCAGCAAAAGCGACTGAACACGGTCTAAAATAGAATTTTGTTGTTATGTTATTTGCAACGCAATTTCGTATCTGAACGCAGTCCGTATGACGTCTTTCGATGATGACGCATCAGGTTGTAACACACAGGTTACGCTCGCGAAAGTAAAAGCCCAACGCCGCGTGAAATGTATTCAGTGTCTTCACCGGCTCCGAATTTATGACGTTCTTTTCGGTTTTTATCGCGAGTATTGCGCGTAGACAGCTCGAAGCCGTGAGAGAAGAATAAATCATCCAACCGCGTGCGTCGTTCAGTTGTCCGCGATCGAATCTTACGAGACGTGAGGCAGTTTATCATCACAAAAATAAAAACTGTGCAAACTAATTACATTTAACACTCGATTTCTTTTAGTTACGCGCATGCAATGTGCGTGCAAAGATGATAATCTGTTTACGTGTTGCGAGTATTATCGAAAGATACTGTAAGTACATACGTGTGCGTGTGATACGTTACGATATTCAAACATACAGCATTACGTTTTCGACAAGAAGAACAAAAACAATATTAAACAAACCTGTGAAAATTTGCGAGTAGTGCTGATAAAAATCGCTCTAACGACTCGGTCTAATAATAAATCTTTAGTTTTTTTCCACGCAAGTTTTCAATAAACAAGAGAATAATCGCGTTTCTTTTAGATATGTTTTTGACCAATACAATTTTGACCTTGAGAATTTATTAGTCGATCATTTTCGAAATCGACGATAACGGAATTTCTTTTTTCCATACTCTTATACACTATTTATATAGTTTGTAACTAAAAAAAAAACCTCAAGTTACAAATAAAACATGTCGCAGTGTCGTCAAAGTAATCTTATCGCGTTATCTATCTACATATTGCATAATATACAACAAGTTGATAAGACCATAACACATCCTTTCGTGTATATATTAACGTTTTACGTTACGCGGAATCTCCTGGGCGTTGATGATTTCGTTCGCGGGGGAAAAAAAATCTCATTCTCAAGGTCGCGTGAGAGATTCCTTTATCTGCCGAAGAGAGCGGATTTTCCGCGTCGGGAAACTCGCGAAACAGATGACGATATATATGAAGTTATGGCGCGCCAAATGAAAGATAATCACGCACGCGGGAGATACGAGGCGGCGCCAATCGGCATTCCGACCGATTGGGTATTCACTCGTCGTTAACTGCATTCTGAACCTCTGGAGATGTTTCCTCTTTCTCTCCCTCTCATCCTTCTTTCATTCTCTTACAGAAAGGTTCCCCTTCCCGTTTTCCGATTCGTCGGCGAACTCGTCATTTATTGCAAACGCGTAACACGTGACCGGGGTGAATCCGCGGTTTCGCCGTTGTTTTTCCCCACCAAGGGGAATCCTGACGGCGAAGCGTCGAACAGGTACAACGAAACGACTCCCCTACACGATCGTTGCCGCGCTTCCTCTCCGATGCTGCTTCACTCTTCGCTTACGTGTGCTCACGCATTCTACTGTGTGTGTGTGTGTGTGTGCTCTCCCCGCGGTCTCTCTCACAGTGCTCTTTTCTTCAGAGGGTCGGTTTCTTAAAAGACGCCGGGACGTCTTTGGCATCGCTTAGTCCGTTCGCGCCGGTTTATCCGTTGACTGTCTGCCGTTCGCGTAGACAGTTGTTTTATTGCAAAAACACTTGAAAATTGTTAAGTATATTGTTTGCTCAATTTTTTTTTTATTTTTTTATTTTTTTTAGCGGTTCTTATTGCTTTCGTTATCTGAATCGCGATAAAGTAGATGTGACTTGTTGACAAATCTCGGACTTGGAAGCAACAAGACTTCTGCATCCATCGGCGTCCATCAAGCGTCATTTAGCCCAGCGTTCATCGATTTGATCAATTACTTTATTATCATCGGCGACAGTCGACAATGTGCGACTAAATGCTTAGTTTTTGTTTGACACATTTCTCGGGTTGATCGACTGCCAGACGTTGGATACACAGCTGAAAACACAAGCTTATTTTCTTGGAGACTCTGTCATTGATGATAAAAAGAGGTAATATTGAAAGTACACGCTTAATTAACATAAAAATCGGCACATCTTTTGAATATTTGTTAATGGATATGAACCTGTATTACACGTGCGTTTTGTAAAATTTATTTAGCAGATAATTTAACGTGAGCCGTTGTTGTGGAATGTAGTTTTTAAACATGGAAATAAAAAAAAATTAATACACACAGAAATTCGAATTAAATTCAACTTGAAAATTCAGTTTTAAAACTCGCATCTCGTATAAATATCTAAATTATCATCATTTTACTCTTTTGTGAAATTTAAAAAATCTATTATGATTTTTTAAATTTCACCTTTGCATTCGATATCACTGTATGAGTTTAAAATTCCTTGGATTCGTTCTTTTAAAGTTGGAAAATCTTTGAGAATTATCTTTGCGATCGGATTGAATCGTATCAATTAGAGTTTTTATCTTCTCGTATTCTCTTTAATTTGAATTTTTTTTTTTTAGTATGAAACAAAATGCGTTGCAGGAAAACCACTCTGCTTTCATTAGCATATTATTATCAACATATTCCATTATTACTAGTGAGATTTATCGACGATTACAACAGTAATCAGCGAAACATCCGCGGTCTATGAATTATTCCGCGGCATCTGCTCAACACACACACACACACACGTGTGTATGTATACGGTACACACATAAAACAAGACCGGAATGTGTCTCGTATCGCATCTTAAGTAACGTACGCGCGTGCTACTTCTATACACGAGTCGCGAGTTTGTGTAAATATCTCTCTCGTTCGGGAAATTTCTTCGAAGGGACACGTTCGGAAATCCCAGAAATTCCAGTCTCTCTGGAACTAGAGATGTTAAAGTAAAGAAGTTTTAAATATCTCTCAAGAAAATTTCAAACGCCATATTTGGATAGAAAAGAAAATGTTTCACCAGAGAAATATATTTGAGATGTAATATATAATTCAATGTCTTTTTTTTACTTTCGCATTATTATTTAAAAACTTCATATCTAATTCCGGACTGCAATTAAGATTTTAGTTCCTGGTTGTAGTTTCCTCGTTCGATAGGAGATTCCCCGCGTTTCATGGAAACGCCCAGCCGGTGAAATGTTAATGAGAAGGTATATAATATCTCTTCGTTGCATTTGAAACTATTATCGATCGACTTTTGACGTCACTTGACACTGCTGATATTTCCAACAGTATATACTATAACTCACTCGAGTCTTAAAATTCGCTATATAGTAGCACACCGACAACACATGAAAAAGTGTAGTACAATAATAAATTAAATAAATAAATTAAATAAATTGAAAATAATCTAATTATTAAAAGAATTAGAAATTACTCAAAACAATAAAATTAATAATACAACGTAATTTTGCAATAATAGCATCGATACTATTTAAGTACAATAAAAAAAATATTCCGATTATAATTACATAACTTTTTCAACTCGTTATCTTCATACATATGTTACACTATGTAATATGATAAATAATTCCATTTATTTGTCTGAACTTTAACTTTTTCTTTGTGTAAAGAGATCTCGATGTATCAATAGAATATTATTAGCATTTTCTCACTCCAATTAAGTGCTACGATAACAGTGCGTAATCATCAGTACTTGTACATAAAGAATCTCACAATTGTGTAACAATAAAAAAACAATATATCTGGATGATAGTATCAGCTGTTTAAAAGCTTAATTGCGGATTAAACGTGTAATCGAAGAAAAACCCAGAGAAAAATATTCACGGAATTACATCTTGTAAAAGTTATCAAGTTACTGTACAAACATAATTTATAAATTGGTTGTCACGATAGAGCGAGAAGGAAAGAAAAATCTGTATATTAAGCTAATCGTTAATTAATTTTCAAATGTATAGACGTGCAATATACACGAGAGGAAAAAGTTTTCCTGGATTTTCCTTTGTGTTTTTCCGTAAGGTATTTAAAAGTGACATAAAACCGATCGTTCTTGCGATCGACTGCTGTGCGTGAACTTACATACCTACTTGAATGAGTTTACCTTGAACGACACAGAAATCGTTTCTCCCTCGATATCTCCCACCCCGGTGGCTTTTGATTTTTTTTCTTACCTGTCGGAGGGTCCTGTCGGAGGGTCACTCCGCCGTGTACTTTCACTGCATTCGCGATTCCTTCTCGTGCCTAGTACTGCCGCGCATTTGAAAGATCACCACTTCTTCGCGTTCCTCGCGCGTCTATTACGTTAGTCGATTTAACGAACAAGCACCGTTAAATCGCGCTGTTGAATCGACGCGATCAGAAAAATCGGCGCGGTGCAATAAAAGAGGAAACACGATTCCCACGTTCCGAGTGTTTTTTTTTTCGCGATAATTCTTATCTCTTCTTTCATTTTGCAACAATCGTCAGTCTTAATCGGATGCATCTTGAATCGTCAAAGAGCTCGCTGCATCTTGTACAAAACAAAGTATGATTCAGAGAAAATTATAAGAAATAAATCTGAACACTAATTGGAAATAAATCTAATACTAATTGACAGAAAACTTTACGCGAAACTACATTAAATTTCTGTTTTTTGTCGTTTCAATTTATCGCAGCGTACATTGAGCGGAAATCTCATTGACACCATTTTTTTCTTGTATTTCCGATGTTGCGCTTCGACGATTGTAGCAAGGAATTTCTCCAAAGAATATAAATTAAAAAAAAAAAAATTAAAAAAAAAAATCTTTATTCTTTTTTTTTTATTCTTGTAAAATATAAGATTCGAGAAAAAAAATAACTTTTTCTTTGTCATTTTTTTTTAATTCTCCTTTTTTTACTCTAAGCGATTATTATCTCGTGGAAAAATATGTACATCTGTAGTAAATAAGTTTTGACACAAACATCTGGCGCGTAAACACGCGCGTACATATGTGTAAATGTGCCACTTTCCATGTGCGGGGGGGCGCGTTATCTCGCGATGCCCTCGACGACGACGTGACGATTGCAGTGAAGATTCCGGCAGATATCGAATAGCACACCGTGTATATATATGCTGGATGAAAAAGTGTGATTAGTAGTGCGTCAACTCTCGCGGTTATATACGGTGTCGCAAACGTACTCTTGTTCCCTCGTTCGAGACTCTTGAATCGTACACCGGGAAGAACAGTTTGATGCCGCTGTGAGGGAGATTTTGATAGAACACATTGTGGAAAAAAAAGGTACACGCTACGGTACGGCTAAGCGGCCGAAACGTCGCTTTATTTTACGTGCAATTTTACAATTGACTGTAAAAGTTTTAGATGTAAATGTTTTTTTTGTGTTATCTCTCTTGTTAATTGCTCAAAAAATTCAGTAATCTGGTTTCATATTTTAGAGATAGAAAAAAAAAAAAAAAACCGCGTCGTCTTGATTGGCAGTTGTTAATTATCCTTTTCGACACCGGATGAAACGCGTTTTCACAGACCGATTGCACAGACGTTGCCGGTGAAATCTAATTTTTTTTTTAAACAGTTAAGAAAAACCGTGTATTTCGGAATCGAACAAACACAAATTATCGTCGGATTATATCCTTGATTATTTGAAATGTATTACGATTATATTTTATATTTGAATAGTTCGCGCATTCGAACAAAGTAGTCGATATCAAACGAATAATCGATAAATAATCGACAATATGATACAATAATACCTGTTAAAATGTAAAAAGAAAGTTGCGCGATAAAAAAAATTTATTATCATATATTACAGAGTTCACTGATAGCGAGATAATATCATACAAACTACATGTATACAGGTGTTTTCTTTCGTTTGTGACCTGTAATACGAGAATTGCAGCCTTGATAAAAAAAAAATACTTTCTTTTGTCGTTAAGTGCCACTTATCTAAAACAGTTATCTCACAATTGTCTGATCGCAGAATCCAGGAAATATGGATCATCAATCAAGCATTTTTTCACCGATGTCATCACAAAAGAAATATCAATGGCGCGAAGTTCTTTTTAGCGGCTAATTGTACGAACACCGAGAACAATGTAATTGTCATAGGAGAATTTTTTTTATCGTGCACGTAATCTCTGAATCTTTTCTCCACGGTACGTTACTTCCCTCGCGTTATAAATAAAAAAAAAAAAAGTATTACACAAGATGTGTATCTTAGAAATATGTGACTTTTTCATCATCTAGTGCTTGCGAGGACAACTTTTCGCAACTATTATCGTCATCGATGTGGTCATTCAGTGTCAAAGTCACTTATCAGTCACTGTAATACCGCTTCTTTGTCAATTAATCTAACTCCGGTAAGTCGATAAGGCCAAAAAACTGAAAAAGCCTGAGCACGCAAAAGATTGCAGAAATGAGTATAAGGTTTCCTTGTAACTACACGGCGCAAAAATTTCTGCTTAGTAACAGAATATCCTGAAAAAAAAAAGAGAGATAAAATACGTTCCAAAGGCGCGAGTCGGCGCCTAACTCTGCTGACTGAAATATATATTCGCGAACAATGTTCAGATAAAACTGTCAGCTGAGAAGATTAGACACGTATCTTTGTGATGAATTTCGAACAGATTAGCTTAGTGTTGCAAATCAATAAATTAAGAAAAAAAAAAAAAACACAAAATGCGACTAACTAAATCAATCAATTAAACATTGATAAAAAAATTTATTGTAAGAGTCTTTTTTGGTGTACATTTACTTAAAGAAAGTAAAAACCGTTTGATTTTCGATGCAAAAAATATTCGCCTAAAATTTTGCCTGAAAATTGTATTGTTTAAATAATAATAATAATAATAATTTTATAACACTTATCAAAATTTTGCGATAAATTTAATTATGACGAAATTGTTGTACTTGCAGTAAATTAGACGCAAGAAATTCGCAGAACGATGTCGTCCTCACAATATTACCTCGCTGCGATGAAATTGCTGAACGATACCGAACTTCATGAACATGAAGAACATTCCACGACTGAGGAAACGGAGAAAGATGGATTGATCGCCAAGGCTGTCACTATGGTAGTTTTGTGTACTGTCAGCACGATAATGGGCATTATACCCATGTTTCTGGCAAAGTGGTTCAAATGGAACATTAAGGAACAAAAGCCTAGGTAAGAATTTTATTTGACGTAGAGAGAGAGAAAGAAAGAGAGAGAGAGAGAGAAAGAGAGAAGAGGTATTGAACTTGACGCTAGAAAATTACATAAAAAAATATAACAAAAAAATTGATTTTATATTTTTTATGTCAATATTCTTCTTATTTGGTTTTTGTCAGTTTATTTGCAGCTTTATTACCAAAGTACTTGGAAATATCGTAAAATCCGACAAACAGTCGTATATTTGCTGTCGTATGTTTAAGAGATTACGATGTAATCTGCAATTGACACAATTACACTTTTTGCGTATCTTGCCGATATCTCGTCTTGAATATTCTCGACGACTGCAACACGATCGATTGAACGACATAAAGTAACGAAATATATACATATATACGTTTTACATGATTCTGTAGGTCGTTAAAAGTGGTGAGCATGTTACTCGGCTTCGGAGGTGGCGTTCTCTTCAGCACGACGTTTCTCCATCTGATACCGGAAATCGCGGAAGGTGTGGACGAACTCGTCGAAGACGGTAAAATGGAGGAACAGAGATTTTCAGTGGCGCAGGCTCTTTGTTGCACCGGGTGAGTCAATTCCGTATGACTCAATTATACATGTGTAAGAAATATACATGTAATGTAATATAAAAACATGTATAAACTAAAAAACACCGGCGAAGGTTGAATACCTTTCAATCGACAAGCTATATTTTTCAACACAAAAGAAACCCACAAAGAACATTTCTTATCTCCGTTTCCACGATCTTTGATGAACTTAATCGATCGATTATTCCGTTAGAGCCGATCAATCCGTATCGGTTGATTGACTGTGAAATGACCAATCGCGGTTGACCAGCACCCGATCGATCGGGCATTAATAGAATGTAAAAATCTCCAGAACATATAGTCGATATGCAATTGATGATTTTTATATAATTATTTAATTTTTTTGAGATCGTTGATATCAAAACGATATCTAATCATTGTTATTGATACTAATCATTGTTATTGAACAAATAAATAATTTTGGAATCAATAAATTAATTTACGCGAACTTTCTACACGCAGGTTCTTCATCATGTATCTGGTCGAAGAGTCCGTGCACACGTATTTGAGGAAGCGACAAGCGAAACAGCAGGTCAACACCAAGAAAGACGTGAATCGCAGCACGAACGAATTGGTGGAGAACGGTCAAGTGTCTTCGTGCGCCAGCAACGGACACGCACACACGTAAGCCTGTTTATGCTTTAAACTTCAAAAATATAGATATTATAAAGTTTATCGGAGGCGCCGACAATTTTAACGCGACGCGAAGAAACGCTGACAACTTCAATCATTTTGTAATTTATAGGGGCCATAGTCACTTACCGGAGATAATAACCGACGACGACGACGACGACTTCATGATATCGTCGCTCAGAGGGTTATTAATAGTGCTCGGTTTGTCCGTCCACGAGCTGTTCGAGGGACTGGCAATCGGTTTGGAGAGCTCGGCCAGCCATGTCTGGTAAATTGCGGAGTACTATGTACTAACTGATTCGAGTCGCGTACGCGCTCGAATCAAATGGATCATTGAATCGAGCGCTCCCCCGGCGAAACGAATACACGAGAGAGCGAAATGATAAACGACACGAATTCCGTTTGCAGGTATATGTTCCTCGCGGTGGCGTCCCATAAATTCGTGATAGCCTTTTGCATCGGCGTCGAGCTCGTCACTTCCAGAACCAGACGATATCTATCGATAATTTACGTGTTCACGTTCGCCGTGGTGTCGCCGTTAGGAATCGGCATCGGGATGGCTCTCGTCGGAGGCGGCAGCGCGGCCGCGAGCGGACCGCTGGCTGTGATATTGCAGGCGAGTTTCATCCAGAGATAAAAGACTTCGACGCGCGTTTTAATGTAAAAATATAATATATATCATTATATATAATGATAAATATATTATATCATATATTATAATATAATATGTAATATATATTATAATTGTATCGATATAAAAGCAGAGACTCGTATTTTTTGTAACAAATTACAACTGCAACAGAGGCAAGGAAAAATTAGATTTAGACTTTCGCGTCCAAAAAAAAAAAAAAATGCAATGTAATCGCATAGAGATCAATTGCGTGACGTAAAAATTATGATACACAAGTAAGACAAATATTCTTACAATTTTCTCCTCACATTGCAGGGCTTGGCGTCAGGCACTTTGCTCTACGTGGTATTCTTCGAGGTTCTGCAAGAACATCGAACCGGAATCAAACAGTACATTTCGATACTCGTCGGTTTTCTCGTGATGTTCGGCCTGCAGATATTAAGTAAGTGTAAACACAGTCTTACTTCACATTAATTCGCAATTTAATACATAAAGAAATATCGATATTTAACATTAGGCACAAGTGTTTTCCCTGAGAGCCAGTAAAAAATTTTTTATATATAATTATATATACTTAAATTAATATATATGCAAGTTTATATATGCCAAAAATGTCCATACAATTTTATACACGGAAAATTTTTTTTAAGAGAATAACTTCATAGATATTCCAGATCAAATTGCAAAATAACTCTATCACGTTAGATACAAAAAAATTATACAAAACTATATTTTTTGTTATTCAAAGATCACTTCAAAATCACATTGTGCATATTTAGATGTAATAATGTTAATTTGTATATAAGTAATACTTATACACAATTATATCTAACTATGCATAATGTGATTTTGAAGCGATCTTTGAATAACGAAAAATATAGTTTTTTACCATTTTTTGTATCTAACGTGATACTAATAGAGTTATTTTGCAATTTGATCTGGAATATCTCTGAGGCCATTCTCTTAAAAAAAGAAATTCTACGTGTATAAAATTGTATGGACATTTTCGGCATATAAGTTTGCATATTTATGTTAATTTGTGTATATATATGAAATTATATATGAAAAATTTTTTACCGGGGAGTGTCATGTGCGCATCATTATCTTTTTGTGTAAATTGACTCTTTCGAACAAATAAAACTGAGAAGTTTAGCAGATAAGAATATTTTGCGCGCGTGCGCAAACACACATGCTTCTTATCGACTTTCAATTATAAAGATTGTTTGCATTCAATCCTTTTTCGAGTGTATCTTAGCTTCCTAAAAAAAGGGTAACAATATAATTAATATAAATTATAATGTAAAATGACAAACCAAATCCCGCCCAAAATTATAAAAAGTCACGTTGTAGCTCGAAACTTTAAACTTTGCTTCGAGCTTTCATTTCTTTAACTTGGTGTTTTTTCTTTCTATATATCAAAGCAATCTATCAAAATAAAAAAAAAACTCCCCCCGTTTTAATTAAGTAAACAAAATTGTAAGTCGAAATAATGAAATAACATACTTGGGAAATTGAATCTTGAAACATACGCAAGAACGAAGATAATTTCGAGCGTTGATGTAAAGGGTCGCGGGGGTTATCGAGACACGCGCCCCGTTGATCTATCCAGATTGTCAGTGAGCAATAAATGATCGTCAGACATTGGTCACCACTGGCCAGCAGTCAACAGCCACTTATCGCAACGTATTTCACGCGTTAGACATACTGTTATGCGCGGCGCGCTCGCGTGTTTTCAAGCATCGAGGAGAAAGAATATCGCGCGCAGCGCAGCGCGCGAGAGACCTCGATGTTCAAAAGCGTCGACGAGCGTCGCGCGCTCAGGATGAAATCGAGAGGGGAGAGGTGGTAGTAGAGGTGAAAGGAAGAGGGGAAAAAAAGAGAATGTGGAACACAAGCGCGATGCCAAAGGACATCCTGTGCTGGTGATTCACGCGGCACGATTCCCGTAACGGCGATTATTTTGCTCCTCGAGAAAAACTTCCCCTGCGCCACCTACGGAACAATGATCGTCGTTGTTGGATACGATAATCAGGAAATAACCGATGCGAAAAGAAAAATCTCGCGCCACCGTGTCTTGTTTTGTTCGAGTCGATCGAGCGTTTTCCTTCTACCAGTACAAAGTATCCTTCATGCGCGGCTTATCATTAGAACTCGTAAAAAGAAAAAAAAAGAAACAACGGGAACTATCGCGAAAGTGAATGGCACGATTATTTTATTATCGACGTAATTGAGAAAGAAAGAGAGGGGTGAACACACCGACTCGCCCGATCGTTGCCCGTCTGTGATCGTGAGCATACCTAAAGGATATGTTTCACGGTTCTTTAAAATTAAATTTACGACGACGTTCGCTTTGTGTTCAATAGAGCGAAATGTATGGAATACACTGTATCCTTTCGCTCTTGATGAAAAGGGTGAAAGTATCCATAGTGCCGGCAAATAATCACCGAGAGGCGTGATCGTGTCCGCGGCCCACATTGCACAAAATCATGTCCGTGCCTTTGAAAGCTAACGACGAGTGCAGCAGCAAGAGCCGCATTTACTTTTACATTTTCTCATCCGTGTCCTGTATATAACTGTAGAAAATGTAGAAAATGAAAATTTAATAGTTTAGAGAAATTTATGTTTTCATAAAAATCAAAGCGCGTGGAAGATCTCGCGAGAGATCGAATCTTCGTCGAATGAGAAAATTTAATCCCGGGAGGTATTTTTTTTAAACAATTGCCGTTTGCAAGTTGTTGTGCAGAAAATGTGCTTTTTTATATATATATATGTATATATGTACATGCACATAGATATACGTGAGAAATAATTTTTTTCTTTCATATAGGATGCTGGATTTGCATCACTTGTATATGAAGGACCCCCTAACTATTTTTTTTAACTTCTCTCTTCTTCTTCTTCAACTTGTGTGTGTTCCTTTTAGTCTCTTATCTGATCCACTTGCAGATCCGTTTCTGTCATCTAATTCGCAACGCAAATGTTAGTTATGACTCCGTGGGCGTATAAATTGTAGAAAAGTTATGTCTGCGCGCGTGCCCTTGCGTCTGTGAGCGCGCGAGGATCCCCGACTCTGTTGTTGTCGAAATAACTTCTCTTATTCGCGCGTGTGTGTACGTAACATTACGCACGACGCTTCTATTCAAATCATATATACGTACGTACACATGTACGAAGAGACAAACGCTATTCGTCGCTCGTCTTGTGACCGATATTTGGGATATCTCGACTCCAAGAGTAATCAATCTTCCAACACAGGCATTTGCGCAATCAACCATATGTCAGTATCGGTTTCCGATATTCAATTCTTCTCCTTACAAAAGTTTCTCTCTTTTGTTTATCTTCTATTTATTTATTTTTTATTTATTTATTCTTGTTTCTTCTTTCCGCTTTGTTTTCCTCTCGATTTCGCGCCCACATGACGCAGAGAATCCCTTCTCTCCGCTGTTCTTCCCCTCCCTCCCGGCGAATCCGTTAATTTTACGCTATTCGCAGCGAGGAATCGGATGTGGTGTGCAGGTGCAGAAGTGAGTGTGCTCACGTACGCGCGCGATTGTTGGACAAGGATGAGCGCAGCGGTCGCGGGAGTGGGCAGGAAACGGTTCGGCTCGGACTATGTAAGACGACGAGGCGGCGGCCGAGGGGACTCCGATCGAGCCGAGTTACCGTCGAGACCGGAGTTAGTGTCCGATCGGTCGCCGCGGCGAGTGCAGCCAATCATGACGTGCATAGTTTGATCGGTTACAACTCTTGCCGTGTCGTTGCGAAAAGAAAAAAACGCATTCTTTGATTTTTAAAAAGTCGAAGATTGGAGAAGAGCACATTGCCGAAGTGCGGGCACCGAGATCTCCACGAGATTATGAGTGTCGTCGAGAACGCACGTAAGAGAGAAGTGGTAAAGTGGTAAAACGAGGTTTAAACATCCACGCGACATTGATCTATCACCGTTGAATGTGAATTTTTTTTCACCGGTGACATTTCGCGTGTGAGAGACGTGTGCGACCGTCTTCGAATAGAACAGCGCGATCAGCATGATTGTGAAATCTCCCGAATAAAACTAAACAATCAAAGCTACTTCAACAAGATAAAAACTTTTTTTTCGTTATCGTTATCGGATTTCTTTCGCGAAGAAAATTGTGGTGTCTCCAACGCAACAATGGAAGATACGACGATGTCAAGTATCCTCCTGATGTCCAAGATCGGCGCGATGATCGGTCTCGGTTTTGGTTCCCTGATTCTGGGAACGTTGCCGCTGATGGTTGGTCGTTACAGGACCAAGAAACGACTTCAGAAACGTCGCCGAGCGATCTCGTCCGATCACTCGAGCACATCCACGTCGGCTTCCATGTCGATCACGACTTCCGCGGCGAACAAGCAAGTACGTCCTCGATACTCGCCGGTAGACACTTCCCCTGGCGAACGATTTGCAATTTCTCCGGAAAACTCGTCCTTGTGTCGATTGCAAATCAACTCTCTCTTGTTTCGCGACAGAAATTCAACAATTACACTTTATTGCGAAGTCAAATTCGTGAGGAAACAATCTCGATGTTTTTGTCAAATGTTTTCGAAGTTTAATTTCGGAATTTAATTAACTTCGACTGATTGTATTTATAAATTCTTATGCATATAGTTTGTTCGGTATTTACAGATTTCTCCAACACTGTTTGTTATTGGTTACGTATATTTCTGTGTACACATAATGTGTGAACACATTTCAAACGGCACAAAGTCGAGGCGAATTAATACGTGATCGTTTCAAAGAATAGGAAGGTCGTGCGAAAAATATGTGGATTTCCACGATTGCACATATGTATAATGATACAACTTGATCTGATCGATCATGTATTAATCATATCACATCCGGAGTAAGTGCTCATTAAACATACAGGGTGTTCGATTTGTATCTATTTTCAAGTAAATCGAGAAACCTCATTTTTTTTTCCGAAACTCACGAGCATCCTGTATTCTCAACCGAAATCGCAAATCCCGAAAAATGGTCTTTCCAAAAACATCGCGACGATCTTTCTCAGGGTCTGTTAACATCGCTGTTGCTCTGCTTCGGCGGCGGAGTGCTCCTATTCACGACGTTTGTGCATCTGGCGCCGGAAGTGCGCGAGAGCGTCGAGAGACATCAGTCGAACGGCCAGTTACCTGTTCTGGGCACCCTCGGTCTGGCCGAGCTGCTCTTCTGCGGCGGTTTCTTTCTCGTTTACCTGGTCGAGGAGGCGGTGCACGCCGCTCTCACCGGCAAACCCGAATCCTCGGAAGCGTTGCTCTACCGCACCGTGTCAGTGCGTAGGTGCAACAACAATCAGACGGGCTCGTCAGGTTCGCCGGTGACGTTGAACGGTTCGATCACCACCATGTCCACGACAACCAGGTCTA
>QVOB01013938.1:0-43237 GCA_014839585.1 Pseudomyrmex concolor
TGTGGCTGCTGCGGTTCTTGTTGCGCGGTAATTAAAAAGAAATTAATTATCGCAAACAAACTTAATATAGCATACATATTACAACGTAACATTAGAAAAATAATCTATTGTGTTACATAAAACTTCTGTTTCAGAACTGTTCACCAGCAGAGCTTCAACGATCCATACCGCAAGAGATAGTTCGCACGATTTCACTCGACTCACTTCCTCTTTGTGTGATAATATGCGCAGGAAACCAAAAATGTGAATCATTGGTAAATATAAATAAGTCTCGCGAGCGGAAAATGATTACGGCCTCATTCCGTAATTTGTTACGCGAATAGATGTGTTATTGTAAAATTATTCGCCGTTTGTTGCGCGTATCGAAAAATGTACGCGCCGAGAAGGAAGGTCTTCTGGTTCGCAATCGTCAGCAGACTCGCGATATTTATATTGCAAGTTATTTTCAATGCGTTAGTTCCCGATCATCAGGCAGACGCGTTCAGACGACCCTCGGATCCCTCGGAGGAAGTTTCTCCGTGGGATCAAGCGGTTTATTTCTTATTCAACGGTCTGACGCGATGGGACGGGGAATATTTTCTACATGTCGCGAGATACGGATACACGTACGAGAACACTCTCGCCTTTTATCCGTTGTATCCGATCTCTGTTCGCGTTCTCGCCGCTTTTTTGTCAAAGACATGTCCCGTGATGTTAAATATCCAAAGCGCGATGATTCTCGCCGCAGTTTTTGTTAACTTCGCGTGTTTCGTCAAGTCGGCTCTTGTTCTCTACGATCTCACGGAACGCGTGTTTCAGAACACCGTAACGGCGTACAAAGCGGCGATACTTTACTGCGTGAACCCGGCTAGCATATTCTTCTCGGCTGCGTATTCCGAATCTTTGTTCTCTTATTTAACGTTTTATACTATGCGCGCGAGTATAGAACACTTATCTAACGTTTGCTATCCGTTAGGTTTGTCAATCTTAGTGAGGTCGAACGGCATGATCAATATCGGCTTCCCCGTTTATTTCGGACTTAGGCATTTGTGCGATGTCGCGTGGAAAGATACGGATAGGCAACGAGGAAAGTGGCGATTTTTATTGTTCTTGCGACGTGTTTCGCGACTAGTCACGTTAAGAGATTATTTTACTGTGTTGAGCACAGCGATCATATCGTTAGCTCCGTTTTGCCTCTTGCAGATGTACAACTACGCGAAATTCTGCACTTTTCTGTTTGACAATAAGTCACTGCCTGTTCACGTCGCGCGATATGCCGCGGAAAATGATCTAGTTCTATCGGGAGTGACGGGGTCAGCGTGGTGCAACGATCGTGCGCCTCTAGCTTATTCGTACGTGCAAAAAACGTACTGGAACGTCGGATTTTTGAAATATTATAACTTCAAACAGATACCGAATTTTATTTTGGCTTCTCCAATACTGTATATCATGCTGCGATGCACAAAAGAGTTTGTTTGTGAACACAAGAACGAATTGTATTCGCTAGGTTTATTCAATGGAAAAACAAAACGTGAAAGTGCTCAGATGTATCCGTTAATTATGTTCGTCTTTATAGCGCACGGATTATTTCTAACGATGTTTTGTCTATTATTTGTACACATCCAGATCAGTACGCGTCTATTGTGCTCCGCGAGCCCTCTGATATATTGGTACTGTGCCTTGACCATGTCTCACGACCGCGTTGATTCCAAGTACGAGATTGGCGATAACGCGTACTCCAGATGGAAAGTATTTTTCTTATCGCAAGAACGATACACAACGCGAGATAAACTTGTACTATTGTATTTTATAGGATATACGATTGTAGGATGTTTCATGTTTTCGAATTTCTTACCATGGACTTGACACATATGTTATGTTCCATAGACATACGTGAACATATGTTTATTTATAAAATTGCATTTCTTATTTTTTCTAAGTACATCGGAGATATATTGATGTTAAAATTGATTTGCAGATTCTTCGCAGGCGAGAATGAATTGTGTGTATGTGCGTAAAAATGTGTGAAACACATATATGAATATTTATGTGCATAGGTATCATCATGTGAGAGTTTTGCGAATGGATATCAGTCATTTAAAAAATGGTTTTGCAATTTATTTATATGAAAAATCTGTTTTATTTATAGATATTTTACTTATACATATGTTTTATTTCTTTGTGTAAAATAAATAAATATATATATTTCAATTATATGTACAGATCGCGTTGCAGATATTTTACATTAGCTCTTAATATGCAGCTTTTTATGCTTTAATATTTCAATAGGTGTGAGATACAGTGTTTGCGAACAATCAGGACATTCGTACGCTTGACTATTGGATTTGCGCGTTTTATTCTCACATTCTCTGTCGACGTCGTATGTTGCGTTTGTAACAGTGCAAGAATTCTGATGCTGAAGTTTTTCTATATTCGAAAGAACCGTCTGAAGCTCACAATTTTGACAGCGCCATTCAGTTTCGAACATTTGTGCAATTAGATATTCACTCCATTCGGTTTCCCTTACGCTGTGACGCGTGATTAATAAGATTACATTAATAGCTCGTTTACCAATTCAATCGTTATGGAATTCGAATAACTTTACGCATAATAATAATGTGCTTTTCCACTTACCAATTGTACGTAATACTGTCTGTTACGTAGACTCCGCCTTTAATTACATTCGGTACACTTTTGAAATCAGGGTGAAAAGGATTGGGCTTTACACTCATGTCATTATTACCATCGCGAACGTATATTGTCTTTAAATCGGCTTGTAACAGTCGTTTTATGGTATACGGCACTGTAGTGTGCATGTATTCGATCAGTTCTTGCGTAAGACTTTGTTCAACTTTATCAAAATCTTTTCTTTCGTTATTTTCGAATCCTACAATATTGATATTAAATTTTTCTATAGAAATATATTAATTATAAAAAAATGAAATTGAATGTACGTCAGAAATGTGTATAAGTGATTCCTACCTTGCAACTGTTGATTCAATAAAAATTCCCATTTATTTCGTAATTTAGCAGCCTTCATCAATAAGGTTTGGCCGCTGTCAGGAACAGGGAATTCCAACATCAGCCACGAATCACATACTATTCTGCAAGATAGAGTCCCATTTTATGCTTTATAGGTTCTATATATGTACATGTAAATGTGCAAATTTAGAAAAAGTTACTTACATAGAAAACGTACTGTTAGTATCTATTTCGCGTGCAAATAATAGCAACGTTTGTGCAGCCGGCATTCTTAAAGTATTCACTAGATATGGTTTCGTAGTTTCCAGAAGAGATCTGTCAACAACGTTAACTCATATTTGAAAAATTATTATAGTTATATATTTTGTACGATTACAAACAAATAAAAACTTACAGATACGCCAATATCTGATGTTTAGAACTAACGGGAGATTTGCTCTTGAAGCCTGGTATTGCTACTGCATCCGTTTCTTCGATTTGCAGAACTTGTGGATGATTTCCGAAGAAGCTCATCGGATGCAAAGCAACGTACGGCTTTGCTTTTGTGTGAAATAATTGTTCGCTCATAGACTACGTAATAAGTAAGAAAGACATGTGTACATGTATTAACACGTAAACTATTGTATAATAATACTGACTTTTAAAGATAAATTATATGTATATAGTATATATACATTTTTTTACCTTGCAGTAATTGAATTCATCGGCACAAGCAAATTGCGGATATAAACCACTACATAATATCAATTTTAACATTGTTAGATCCTTGTAGCTACAAGCGGTGGACGCGGTCAACAGATTCTGCACCTGGCTCGAGTCATTTCTCATTCGAAACTCTATGTCTTTTATATCAAGTTCTCCATTATCTTCGTCATTATCTTCCAACTGTATGTCGAATTTCTCTACTTTTAATTGTTTACGCTTTCTGGGTTCACTCTGTTTGTAAGTTCTTTTCAGAGATTTCAGAAGTTTTAGTTCTCCATGCCTCATTGCACGCTCGGCACTCGTCATGGAGGAATTTGGTTCCGGCAGACTTTTGAGTAAGCTGCAATCCTGTGTAAATATTATAGAAACATAGATTAAGAAATTTTATAAAAACCATCGAATATATTTGTACGAATATATTTGAGAAAAATGCTCATCTAAAATGTGTCACTAACTTGAAGTAATTCTTTAAATTGAGTTCTCAACTTCGTCATTTCGTAGAAGCGCTGTTCCTCCAGACCTCTTCTTCTACACCATTTTCGGCTACTGCTGCTGTTACCTCTGTACTCTTGAGCACTTTCCTGTTTCACCTCCAGCCATTCTTTAAATGCGTTCAGTAACGTTATTGGATCACCGTGATCAGATTCTAACTTCTTTCTAGATGTCTTCAATATATATCAACGTTTCATTGCAAAATTAAATTTTGACGTAATTGTGTTTCTTAATTTTTATATCAATTATTAGTTACCTCGCATTCGGCGTCTCTGTGCGATCTGTTAGTAAAAGGAGTTTGTATACTCAACGCAGCGGCCAGTGACAATACGGGCTCCACTTGGTGAAAAATAGATCCCATTATCAACATCTTTCCTATTGTAATATCAACGGGTAGTCGCGCTAACGTTTTACCAATACACGTAATCTTTTCATTATCCGTAAGTGCACCCTGATAAAAACAAATTAATTCTTTACGTTTCAATAATATTTTAACAGACAGAAAATAAACTGAAATAATAAAACACCAACGTGATCTTTCAAAGAAAGTATAGCATTCTCGATGCTATCAGCCGGTGGCGGTTCTATAAAAGGAAATTTGCGTGCGTCGGGAAGTCCCATCGCTATCATTTGTAATAGCGAAGAATCCAACGGTACGCGTTGTAATTCTGGCGTTGAATATCTTTCCAACATCTTATATTCTTCCTCTGAATAAATTCTGTAAAAAATCATAATATGTTATTTATCTCTAGTTTATCAATAATATATTAGATGATATCGAACAAACCTGTAACAAACTCCGGGTCCAGTTCTACCGGCTCTTCCTTTCCTCTGTTCCGCGCTAGCTTTACTGATCCAGAATTCTTTTAGTTTTTGCATTTTACATGACGGATCATAACTCATCTCTTTCACTTTTCCACTGTCAGCGACAAATCTGATTCCGTCTATGGTAATAGAAGTTTCCGCAATGTTGGTTGCAACAATGCATTTTCTAACACCTTCAGGTGCGTAGTCAAATACCTAAAAAAAATGATAAGAAAAGATTCTTCGGTGTTCTTTTACGGTTTTTTCTTTCTAGTGTTATACCTTATCTTGTTCAGCGATAGAAAGAGTACTGTGGAGCGGTAAAACTATCCAATTATTCTTCTTCATACTATATTCTTTAGCGGCGTCCACAACAGCGGTAATTTCACTTATTCCACTTAGAAATATTAATAAATCACCCTTTTCGTCAACTAAAATATATTTCAGCTATATGTTGTAATTGCAATAAAAATAAAATATATTTATTTTTATTGCTATTATAGTCTTCTTATTTGCCTATATTTTCACTATATTTATCGAGTATAGATGGAGTCTTCCTACCTGGATATTTTGTGTCAATTATTT
Organism: Pseudomyrmex concolor; assembly: GCA_014839585.1. Classification (NCBI taxonomy): domain Eukaryota; kingdom Metazoa; phylum Arthropoda; class Insecta; order Hymenoptera; family Formicidae; genus Pseudomyrmex; species Pseudomyrmex concolor. Next base: position 5,548 of record QVOB01013938.1, read on the forward strand.
GCATTATTTGTACATATGGACTTGGATTAAATCGATCATTTTTATATTTTAGGTCATCTATAGTTACAGGACGATAAAGTAGCTGAATAGGATACAATCTCCCAGGAACCTACATGTGAAAAAGCAGTGCCAATAGTGACATATTACATAGCAGTAAAATATCTAAATTATGTGAAATATTTAAATTATTAACACTAATTATGTGTACGATGTTATTTACTTACTTCTATTATTTTAACATCTTCCTTTATAAAATAATTACTAAAGAGTTCTATATTAATAGTGGCTGACATCAAAACTAGTTTCAAATCAGACTTTTGGTTAATAATACATTTCATAATGCCCAGTAAAAAATCTCCATGTAAATGACGCTCATGCACTTCATCTAAGACTATGACATCATATGTAGATAATACGGATTCACCAAATAGCTAAAAGAGAGAAACAAGATATCTAAAATCTGCAAAATATTTTGACATTTTAATTTAAAAATATTGAAATACCTGTCGTAGCAATAAACCTTCGGTTATGAACAAAATGTTTGTCTCTTGATTCTTCTGTTTTTCAAAACGTATCTGGTATCCAACTCTGCTAAGATTCTCACTCAATGTTTCAAAAGCGACTCTTTTTGCTAATGAGATACAGGCTATTCTTCGAGGTTGTGTGCATGCTGTAAAATACATTGTGAATAATAACACTTGAGTTGAGTAAAACGCTTGTTGAATAAAATGATGAGAAAGAAAAGTAGACAAATATGAGCAAAATGATTATTAAATTGTGTAATTTTACTTTGTGTAATCTTATATATGTTTTTAAGCACTTTCAAATGTTTCTGCCTCATAAACATATTAAAATAAATGCAGTTTTATTGTTTACACAATTTAACAACTATTTTGCTCTAGGAGTATATATTTTATTTTATATCACACAATTAAAATAATGTTTTTTAAAGTACTGCTTTACCTATTTTTTGAAAACCAGCTTGATACAAATACTGAGGTACTTGGGTTGATTTGCCACATCCTGTGTCTCCCGCAATGATAATTACCTTCTCCTTCTTAACTGTTTCCATGATTTCTTCCTTGTGTCTTGCGACAGGCAAATTAGCTTGCATATCTCTCAGCTTTTTCAACTTGTTAAATTTCTCCTTCTGCTTGAAATCCAAGTACAGAACTATCACGTCCCTGAATCTCAGCAATCGTGACTTTGTCAGCTGTTTTACTTCGGGAACCCGTGCGAATAGTTCCCCGTGGGACAGAGAAAGCTTGAAATTCAGACAGTGAGATCTGTGATACTTTTCCGGAACTCCGATGGAGTTTAAAGTAGGATCGGTGCTCGTGTGCTCGTCACCGTCGCCCAACTGCTTCTTCACGGACTCGTACTTCTCGACAAACTTCCAGAAGTCCGCGACATCGTGGATGAGATTCGGATTGGCCGCGAAGATCTTGTTCAATTCGTGTTTGTACTTGCCGTAAGAGAAATCGTCGTCAGTCTCTTCGCGACGATCCCTCGACGACCAGTTCCGCGACTCGGAGTCGAAGGATTTATATTTCTCCCGGTTGCTCCTCGAGAAGCCGCGCTCCTCGCTTCTGCGATGTCTCTTCCTGTCATCGTCACGCGCGCGTTCCCGGCTGGACGAGCGATGTTTCGACCTGCTTCCCGATGACATCGCGATATGTTGTCAACAAATATATCTCGACCAAGTATTATATAACCTCACCTTTCGGTCGTGAGATGCATAGTGTTTTTTACGCAAATGTAAGTTTTTATTTCTCGTTTAAGACACTCCGTTTTTCTTGACGCGTAACGATTTGCTATTTTTTTTTTTTTTTTTAGACGAATGAGACATTTATCTAATAAGACTTTTTATATCGCTAGCTATCCGACCTGTCATCAGTCTCACAGTCACGTGTATAATGAACATAACCTTTCGTAGTTTTGCACTTCAGCCGTAAGAACTGTTTATAGTTAAATAATTTGAGTATTATCAAATCTTGAGATCAGATAAACTAGTTTATTGAAAAAATTTATACTACTCTGTGCGTAATTACTTGTAAAACTTGGGTATAAGATTAATTAATTTAATGTCAATTTTGTTGACAACAATAGATAACAAGCTTTGCATATTTGTAAAAACACACTTTATTCGAAAAAAAACTTCAGAACAATTAACATAGAAACTTGCAGTTTTGTATGTGTGCAGAAAAAAATTGTTGTACGCACATTTACGTAAAACTTGCTTTGAAATAACCGCTACTGCAAAAGGTCTCCGTGCCACTTCTTCGGATCATGTTTCTTTGATACAATATTCCGACGTGAATCTGCGATGACTGCGATCACTGAACGCGATCCAAGCGCAACTTCAGCTCGTTTTACGGTTCGTTCTTTATTCTTGAAACCACGTTACACTCCCTGCACTTGAACAAAAAAAAACCATGTATTAATTAGGCTGCGTTCGGGGAGCGCGCTATCAGCGCTGTTGCATCATTCTATCTTTTTTGCTCATTAGATGTAAAACAAAGAAAGAATGACGCAATAGCGTTGATAGCGTGCTCTCCGAACGCCTTAATCTCGAGACGTAAGAGAAAAAACAATCGGTGCTTCATGACTTATTTTAATCGATATTTTAAAAAAATCGATTTCATCGTCGGTTTCGATATTTCGAACAATCGATTCAAATGCAAGGTCGCACTTCGAACACCGGCTGTTATTACGACTTATTTCGCAATTCGTCTTCGGGATTTTTATTCTTAGAATTCTATTTTCGGACTTTTTCCGGCCAAGTGACTTTTTATCGAAACATATATATTTTCTCAAGAGAGAAAGAGAGAGAGAGAAAGATGCACTGATGTGTACCGAGACCTTGGATTCTGTAACGTGTCACACGATGAAAGTCGATATAGTCGCAGATAATCAACTTTTCTTTCCTTTAGATATTTTTAGAGAATGAATAATAAATATATATATATGTGTAAACTTTTTTAAACTAAAAAACGAAACGGACTAATAACGCAGATTGGCTATTTACGTGCGTCATTTTCCGTATCGGCATCAATTTATTACGTTCTCACATCCACATCGGGGCGTTATTACATATAATTTATCGCGATCATGCGTAAGTTGATTTAGATCGCGTGTCTTGCACTGTATCAGCCTCGTCAGCTGTCACGCGAAATTTTTCCCGCTTATCGCTCTTGCACGCTAGTATTATCAATATGTTCTATAGTCTGTATAGGTACTGATTCTATTTTCTACTTCGTCGCCTTCACATCAATCGCGTCATTTACCCCTCTCGCGAAGAACAAACCTTGTTCCCATCGTTCAATTTGATGCGAGAGAAAGAGACTACGTTATCCGAATTTATGATGTTCGAACTTCTGGTCGATATCCAGAATGTATATATGTAGGAACTATGAGGTAGGGCATTCAAAGAGAAAACAAATTTATAAATGTATACTAAAAGACGCGTTTATTTATGTTTTCTTTCTACGTACGTTACATAGTCTCACATGTATGTATACATTAAGATAAAATCAAACTCGGATTGATAATGTGCGCATGAAGATCAGCAATAGAAATCGTAACAGACGATTCCGTTCAATATTCGTTAGATCGGTGAACAGCGGCTGGTTCCAAGTGTGTGTCGAGCTCTATCAGTGTTATCATCGTCGTCAGATTAGGGTCGCGCCTTGAGACATCGCTCGTTTCATCGCGTTCCGTTGTCATATCACACGCACGTAGTAACGTCGTCGCCTTCGAGAGAAGTGGGTTTCTTCCTCCGGAGAGTTTCTCTTCGCGCGAAAACGTTGAAAATCGACAAAATCCAATATCCGATGGTACGCGAAACAGAATTTCTCGTCGATCTTCGCCGCGCCGTCGTCACGTACAACGATAAAAGCCGATTTCTTCAAGATCAGGACGTGCGATAAAGTAATATAGTCTCAACGATGTTCGAAAACGCGGTGCATGCGAAGCTGGTGTCGATGGTGCTGATCGGCGCCGGCAGCTTTGTCATCGGCGTCACGCCCGCCTGTTTCGTCACACACGCGCAGCATCTTCAACGAAATTTGCTGCTCTCCTGCGCCCTGTGCTTCGGCGCCGGTGTCCTGCTGGCCACCGCGACGCTCCACGTCCTGCCGGAGGTGCGCGAGGGTCTGCCGAAGCACGCCGAGCTGGTGTTCTCCTGCGGCTTCCTTGTTCTCTATCTCGTGGAAGAGTTCGCGCACTATTTCTGCCGACAGAGTCATCACGAAACCGAACATGACTCGCGGCACAGGACCACGTACGGGTAGGTACGTGCTGAAAAAAAAAAAAAAAAAAAAAAAAAAACAAAATGGTGGTATCGATGATCAATGAAAATTTGCAACGCAAAATAGCGAAGCAGCGCGATCGCAATTTTATGCAGCTTTTTTACTTGTTATTTTTTGTATCTGTTATCTGTTGTCTCATATACATAAAGATATTCAGATTTAAGCAAAAATAGCTTCGTTCTCGAATATCGTGCGTTTCGCGTGATGTTATATACGCGTCGTGACAATCGTACTGTGGAAAATTATCGCTCGTTATCGCCGATAAGTAACAATGCCGTTTCACAATGAATGAAGTTTTCAAGGCTATCGCGAAAATTATATAAAACGAGTTCTAAGGTTTTGTGTGATAAAAAAAAAAGACAAACAAATTTGGAGTTGCGATGATCAATCGATAATTCGATGTGCAAACGCATGTACGCGTGAGGGAGAAGAAAACCAAGTTTATTTATATGTATAGCGAGGAAATGTCCGCTTCTTATTACTATTTTTGATTAAATCTCCGTGCGAATATTACCTACGAATCACAACTTCTTGAGATTGCTTTTCGAACACCTTCAATAAATTCGTCTGAAAAACTTCCCTTCCTTGCCATAGCTTCTCCCTCGCCGCCACTAAGAGAAAGAAAATTACACGATCGCCCTCAAGATAAACGAATCTCTAGCTTGATAATGGCTAGCGATACTTTTTTTACTGCCTTTTTTTTTTGTACGACCGGGACGGAATTTGTCGAAAATAAATTTCGATGGTACGAAACGATATCTCGTGCGAAAATGATCGTCCACTTGCCAACCACCCCCGACACGATGTGTGCTTGATCCTCGAATACCTTTCCAACCCGAGAAACGAGCAGAGAAACGCTCTTGACGAATTCACTCACGTTGTAATAACGTCGTCTGCGCGTAGAAAATGCGCGATCACTCGGGACTATCGTTGAACGTCGTTATTCGATATCAATTTCTCATGCCGCGTTGAACACACACACACACACACACATAAGAGATTGTCGTCGACATTCAAATATCTTGTCCGCAAATATCGAGATCACTTGTATGCTCGAATTTCTCGCGATACAAGGTTTTTTACGCTCATATTCTCGAAGCGCATATTTAAACTTGCGTAAAATATGATTTCATATTTTTATAGTCTGTTTTACTTGCAATTTTAGTTAATTAATTAAACTTGCTGTATTTTTACGATTTTTGTGATGTTTCAAATATTTCGTTGTTCTTTTTAACATCGAAGCGTGTGTGTGTGAAATAAAATGAACGTACATTTCTCCGGAAGTTTGAGACGGTTTGATAAAAGCCGGCGATGTATAGCATCGATTGTTAGCACGGTCGACTTGATTTCCTCGCTTCCGATGCGCATATCTTTGCATAATTCCGGGATTTTGCTTCTCTTTGATCGAGTATCTCTTCAATTCCAGCTGTTCGAATCACGGCGTTGGTTTCAGCGGCGCCGCGCAAGACAGCAAGGTCTACATGTCCGAGGGAGAAGTGAGATTACCGCTTAACTACCGACAAAATCCCATCGGTGGTAACAGTGGACTTTCCAATAACGCGTGGACTTTCAGCAGCTATGGGGCAACACGGAGTTCTGCACGTGATCCCTGTTTGACGAGCGGTGAAACGACATTTTTGTGCCACGGGAATCACGGCGAACAGTGCGCCAATAGCAATACCGGACTTGCCGGTCTCGCTCTCGCTCTCACCGTGCACGCCGTTCTCGAAGGACTCGCGATAGGATTGCAAACGCAAATTGCCGAGGTGTGTGTGTGCGTGTAGATGCGCTAATTATACGATCTAATCGACGAGAAAACGTAAATTAGAAACGTAATGTGATTAGCAAATAGCATAGCAAACTTGTTGATCGAAAACGCGGAGCGCTGCAATATGTTGGCGAGAAGTCAGACTCTAATTTCTAAGTATAATAATAAAAACAAAAAAAAAAAAAACGCTAAATGATGACAAAAAGAAAATATTTAAAAAAGTATTTAACAATTTCTTCATTTAATTGCGAAGTTATCTGATAAATTTGCGCTATCGATCGTTGTAGATCGCGATACAATAACGCACGAGCTTTTACATTTTTCCAGGTGTTGCTGCTGACCGGAGCTGTGGCGTCGCACAAGTTTGTTGTCAGTTTTTGTCTGGGACTAGAATTGGCGGGACTCAGCGAATCTATTGGCAAATTAATATTCGCAATTTTTATATTCTCTTTTGGATCCGTCGTTGGCATTGGTATTGGGATGCTAACGTTTCAAGTGAGATATCTCGATCGGTTTTCTGCAATTAATATCTTGTTCAGTCAAAATGAATTTAGAAGAGTTTTCTAATTCGTGTGTATTTTGATTACAGGCAGATACGGACTGGTCGAAGATAGTATTGCCAATTTTACAAGGCCTGGCGGGTGGAACTTTGTTGTATGTTACCGTGAGCGAGGTTCTCCCAAGGGAAAGGTCAAAGTGGCACAAAAGTTGTCGCAGATACGCGGGCATCTTGCAATTTTTATCCGTTACCAGCGGATTTATTGTTATTTTCCTTCTTAATTATTATGTGGGCGAGTGAACTGATTATATTAAGTTTATTTTTTTTTTTAAGTTGATTAGTCTGCTAATTTGTCGGTTGGATTTGAAATGAATTTCTTCGAGCAGTTTTCATGTAATACCGGAAGGAGCTATGCATTCTGTTTCTCAAATAAATATTTCAGTTACAAGGTTAATGTGTCGTCAATAGCGCGACATAATATCCGACATTTTTTTATATTGTTTATAAGATTATTGCATGAAATTTTTTATTATTGTGATAAAAAGATGTATATTTAAAGTATTTTTTTAGTGAGTGATTAAGAAAAACCATTACGATTTTTTTTTAATTATATTTTCCATTACTTTTTTTTTACCACAAAATCATGCGATTGCATGGTTTTTGGGAACGCAACAGGAGAGATAAAAAGATTTTGCTTTGTTTTTATGCTTTAAAATATTGCGTGTAAGACCATAAAATCCGATGAATAAAACCGTGACCATATACCGGAAAATTTACTTTTTTTTTAACTCCGTGGTCGCGAAACACTAGAATCGATTTTCGTATAGTTCAATATTCGGAACACACCGCTTTTTCTCAGTTTTTTACTGTTCATCAGAAATGTTTAAGAGGCAAGATAATAACGAACTTTTTTTCATCGTGAAACACGACGATTTGAAACCGGAGAGACAATGGTTGGATTTTTTTTTTTTTTTCAGAGCTTACCGAGAATATTTGTCTTCCTGCCTCGTTCCGCGGAGATGACGCGGGAATCGCGCGGTGCAAAAGCGCGTCTTTATTTCAGCACAATTCCCTCAGCGTGTTTATGAGAACAATGATGTGTATTTCGAGAACGTCACACTGCGAAATCATCGTTGCGAAAACCTTTCAAATTTCCGACAACGCGTCCGTGCACGAGCGAGATTAATTCCGTCGCGGAAGAGAGCAGTAATTACACGAAACACTCGTGTATAAACGCTAGAGAGATGCCAAATATATATAATTGCGTTATTAAACGCAAGAATGCGAACTCGCTCGCATGAATTGCCAGTAATTAAGTAAAACTAACGTGCGATTCTCTCAAATTACGACAAAAATTTGTTTTAATTATAATCTTCTATTCTAATTCGAATTCTATTTTAGCAGAAAAACATTGGGAAAAATGTGTGCCATCTCCCGTTGCAATTTTCTGACTTTTATTATTGAGCCGATCTCTTGTGACAAAAATTATTTACGAATTATCTCTACAAATCATTATTAATGAAATTTTAATACAATCGGATTTGCCAAATAGAAGAGAAACGATGTGTAAGCTTACGTGCGTTTTTTTTTAATACTTGAGATTCTTTCGTCGTAAACCGGCAGCAATTCCGCGAGAACGGACTCGATCCATTAGCGAATTACTCGAACGTAAGAACGTGCAGTTTTCAAAGAAGGTATAGGTAGATAGACATACATTGTATATACATATGTACAGTCCAAAGCCTCAGATATATAGTCTTAATGACTGCTGAGAAATAACGAATTAAATTCACTGTTCTGGTTTTCTCCAAGAAATTTGCTTAATTTAATATTAAAATGTGCCATAAAATAACGAGATCGCTTGCCATTTCAATTATTCCGCTCTTTGTCTTTTGTTTAAATTTTCTGTACCTATTTTACTGTACCGAGAATTTAATTAGAAAGAGGCAATTAGAAGAAAATATCGCCATTCGGTTTCCCCATTGTTTGGGCAAATTACGACAGAAAAGATGCTTGCTGCGCACGCGGTCGCGAGACGATATTTCGCGATGACAATAAGATATCTTCTCTCGCGCGCGACACAGGCTTCCACGGTGGATATTAGAGGAGAAGGTGGATGCTCCCGATGGTCGATAGCGCACGAAGATTAGATCGGGATCGCCATTGGCGCCTACTTACACACGCTTCGTATCGCGTTTCAGTTTTCTTTAGTGTTGTGCAGAGACGCGATAAAGGCTCTCTCTCTCTCTCTCTCTCTCTCTCTCTCTCTCTTCCTCCTCTTTCCCTTCCCGTTCCTTTATTAGAAAATTTAAAGTCGACGGAGCGTTAGAAAGACATTCTGACGCCGGAACCTTTTCCTTTGGTTGAAATAAAAAAGAGATACTCGGGATGAAATTTCCATGAAGCTCCCCGGGTTGGTCGTCATCACGCGGTCCGTTTTTACGGTGACGAGAGCTCCGGGCGGGCTTCTTCGTCTCTCTTTTCGCGCTTCGTTGAACGGTGGGTAATTTCGACAAATGGACTCGATCGACCGCGGGACGCAAAGACGAGAAAGACTCATAATTCAGCGGAGTAAGAAAGCGATGGATCAACCGGATACGCTCCTCCTCTTGCGAATCTCACGTCGCCGATTAATCTTTCTTAAAAATGTCAAAGCGATTCTCGCGGAAAGCAGTTTGTCACCGAATTGCGCGCTCTACGAACACACACACACACACACACACAGATATCTGTCGAACACAGACTCTATACCTCATATCTCCCGCGTACAAGAGGAGACGGGAGTGCTGATGTTCTCGTCGTCAGTCTTCGTCGAGGCCACTCTCTTAGTATATACTCGTGTGTGTATACTTAGGTCTTTCGATATTTATACAGGGACTACGTCGAGAGAGAAGGAGAGAGAGAGAGAGAGAGTGCGGCGGACGTTTCTTTGTAGCCTCACCGGCGGCGTGAAGTTCAAAGCGCATGTTGCCGCGCGAGAGTCCACCATCTTGATTTTTCTGTCAACGCGCGTCGCGTCGTGTCGCGCGGCGACGTCGCTCCGCGTTTTACCTTCGCTATCGCTTATCCGTCACGAGTTTGATCCGCGATTGTGTCACGAATCGCTCGCGAAAGTGCGCCGAGATAATAATAATAATAATAATAATAATAAAAAAAACAGTGCCGATCTCGATCGAGAAGTGTAAGTATATCGTCAATTCGGAGAATTCCGTAGTCGGGTATAGCGTTCGCATTAACCGTGTCGGCTTGAAAAGATAAACTTCGTCCGCTTCGATTTATCCTGATAGTTCGGTCGAGGTATGTTTGGATTGTGCAGAGAATCAGTGAATTACAAATTAATAATATGCAAGCGCACGATAATTAAACACATAATTTGCGTTTGTGTACATATACAAACAATTCTTAAGAGCTTGATACAATTATTACGATATTACCAGAGAGAAGCCTCTGATATTACAGAGTAACTAATTCATATTGAAAACATCATACGCGATATTCGTTGATAAAATTCGACATATCGCTTAGCGATATCTCATAGTCGAATCGCAGAGCGATTTAAAGCTCGTGTAGTGCGCATGTCGTCGCGCGAGTTCGCCATCTTGTCAGTCTAGATTCGCGCGCTTTGCGCGTCGGAGTGATTTCGTCGCGTTGTTTTCTCGTAGATTAGCGTCGAGAACGGTCTCTGTTATTAATTATTGCACAGTGCCAATTAGACAACGATCGTCTCGCATCCGGAACAATTAATACGCCGCGATTTGTCGTAGTTTTCTCTCTTCGTTTTCGCCGGATTTGCGAGCTCATATTAGGGCTCGTGTATACGCCATATTCCGCGCGTATATCTCGCATTGAACAGTTGTACTCGTTCCGAATATCGTCGTGCTGGTCATCATTCAGCAAATTGAACATTACCATTATCAGCATCGAGATAACCCCGTTTCATTTAATCTCCTTTGTTTTGACTGCGTATTAACCGTATCATATTGATTGAATCAAATTCTGGTTGAAATTCGTCGAGAGTAGATAAGTATATTTCTCTCTCTCTTTCTTTTGTTATATATTTTCTATTTAAAATTACAATTTTTTCCTTCGCCGAAGCAATTGTTACATGGAATTTTATTATTTTCGAACTTCTCTGTGGAAATTTATATACTATAAATTAATTATTTATAACTACACACATACTCATAGCTCAAGGAAAATTATCATGTCGTCAAATTGTGCGCATCGCTAGCGACATATTTTAATTAACATTTTAATTAACATAAGCGAGACGCGTTGTGTGTGAAATTAGCACAATCCGATCAAATATAAGAGTGCGGTAAATTGATAAACATATGTATCTATGTGTTATACGATTAATCGGTTGATGAGCGCGTTATCTCATTTCACGCGCAGTTTACAATAGATAAAAGCAACGCGCGGATTGTTTATCGAGCGATAATCCAACTCCGTGTGTATCGCGCGCGCCACGATAACAATCACTCTCGTAGTTTTGTTTACGATAGTCTCTATAAACGCGCGCGACTAGACACGTTCGTCGGTTGGCGATGCAATGTTTATTTTCACGCGCGGGGTGAAGATCGTGTCGTGGGTTTATATCCCCACGTTTCTTTCGCGCCGCGCGCAACGGCAAACGCTATTCCCGACAGGAGGCGTCTTAGATTTTCATTACAAATAAAACGTGTTGAACGGAGAACGCGTTTGCAGCGTCACGTACCGCGACTCGAATAACATAAAAAAAAAAAAAAAAGAAAAACAAGAAACATCGTAAATAAGCCTTTAAAAGAACGGTTCTCTCTCCGTTCGTTCTCCGGCTTTTCCAGGTTTATCCTTCGATCGTTCGCGTCGCGCAAGGTGAAAAGAGAATATGCGCGATCGCAATTAGCCCGCGCGTTACTTCGCCGCCCGGATATTCGACGTTGGTGCGTGTTCGCGGAAGTGTCTCGTCTGGATGGAAGAGTCGAACCGATGTCAAAAATCGCCCAAAAATTGGCGCCGATGGAACAGTTGGCGGATCTGGCCGGGCGGCAGCAGCGGCAGCGGCGCAATCACAACAGCTGGTAAAGTAACTTCGTTTCATTATGCATGCAGTTCGTTGTGAACGCGGCACTCGTTTGTTTATTTTTGGTAAACTCGGTAAACGTTATAGCGGCGTGTTTTTATCTCCCTCTCGGCGAAATCTCGTGATTGTAAAACATCTACATTCCTTTGCGTATAATAAAAGCGACGCTCTTTAGAAAATACTTGCAGGTACTTTATGTTCTGAAAGTTGTAATTGTTAAAAAAAAAAGATGAATAAATAACCACGAGAGTTTGCGATAAAAATCTTTTACGAAGTTATACGAGTCATTTTTGTAGGATGTTTTTTTTTTTTGACGGAATGATGCGAAAGCCGATTAAAATACGTGACGTTAATAAGCTTTGATTTTAATGAGAGAAAAAATGATTTTTCGTTACGCTGATAGCTCAGCTTTTTTCTCTGTCTTTCTTTCTCGCAAAATTCTTATTTTGTTAGCTGTGCATAATGCGTCTTTCGAAAATCCGTTTCACATGTTTGAAGCCGACGTCGTTGTTTATTTTTTTATTTTAAATTTTTATGCCGCGCATTGAATGTAAATAGTCACAGCAGTAGCTGTTAAATATCGCTTCTTAAAAATTTACTGTGCGAAATGGGTTGCGAATATCGATTCGATGGCTCAGTATATACTTCGAAGCTCTTCGAACGTTAATTTCAACAAAAATATACGACTTTTACTACTTTTGGTTTTACGCAACAGAATAATAAAGAAAATTTAAAAAATGTATTATTCCCGATGGCAGATTTATCATGTAATAATAATTCGAACTTAATGTCCTTCAATCCACATAATTTATAAGTTTTAATTGTCATTAGACCGTGCAACCGGTGTACATGTATTCGCCTCAATAATTTAACATAACAAAAAATGCAAATTTTTTTTTTAATAAAAATTCAATTAGATATTTTTAAAATTAATTTTCAAGCGTTTGCAAGAAAATTGTTCAGGAAAATTTGTTCAAAGAATGAGATTTCTCCTCGCTCGGGCAATTTTCGTTAACGGTTAACGATCACATCCTTGCGGCGGAGAGCAAGTTATTGTCTCGAGTTATGACGGCAATTAAGCGTTGCAGCCAGATTTACCTTGTAACTAACTTTCGTTGACCGGTTTTCTTGGTCTCTCTCGCTCTCTCTCTCTATCTATCTCTGTCCGCCGAGTTTACTCCCCGGCAAGATTAGCGAGCGATTCGATTAACGTTAGAACATCGCTACCAGAAACCCCAGCTCTTGTTCATGAGGAAGTTCATGACGCGGTCCCAGATGATGGTAACCTACTTGTTCTTATAGGACAGTGCGCTGCATTTAAAATACACGAGAGTGCTAATCGAAACCGATATCTTATGTTTCTTGCACCTCCACTGAGAATACTCGAAATTTCCGACGGATAATAACCGAAACGTAAATCGGAGAAACTTTGACGTTCTATCTTGAATATTCGGAGAAATTGTTACGAGTAAACATAAATATATCGTCTCTTCATGGATTATATATCGTTACTGTATTTTATTTCAACGTCAGAAATTCGCAATTATTTCGTAATGCAGTTTCAAAAGAATTCGATTGTTAAATCGACCGGATTTCTTCGATTAGGGATGAAAAACGAATTAATTTCACCGCGAATCTCGCGATGACGGGATTTCATCCTTCGGAAATAAAAATCGATCACAATTGGAAATTTATTTTCTCGTCGTAGTTAAAATTATCGTAGTAGAGAATTATATCACTTAATCCGGATTATCCGTGCAAAATGGATTTTTAACATATAAAACGTACGCTCGGGATGTTTTATTCCCGGTCAGCAATTTATCATTCGCCGGCGCAAAAAACCGATAAATATTGGGACGTTATATTTCCGGGCAAAATGTTAGTGTACACGTTCGTGCGTTGTAACTGTCATTCAGCGCGTTGTCATTCGATACGCACGACAAGCCGAGACAATTTTGCGGTAAAAAATCTACAGGTAAACGCCGCACACGTGTGAAGCACGGAACCGAATAGATTTTTCCGCGCGTTTTCTCGACCGCGCGGAAATGACTCGCATACGCGACGTGGTTATTTCGTTTGCGTTGCGAACGCGAAACTTGTTTCGAAGAAACATGGCGCGAAGCGAATATACGAAACGATTCATTTACAAAACGCGCGTCGCGAACTGTGCTCGACGTCGAACGTTTATGGGATCGAAAATAGAACCGTTGATGAGATTTTGTCGGAGAGAACTACCGGGCGCATTAATGGGCGACAGCCTGTGCTTTTAAACGACGTTAACCCGACATCCTTTCTCGCTATTAGGAATACCAATAGGAAGGCGTTCTTCGATCGAATCCCTCGAGGCTCTCTCTCTCTCTTTCTCTCTCTCTCTCTCTCTCTCTCTCTCTCTCTCTCCTTGCCTCTCTAGACTCTAATATCTCGGCACAAAACGCCGAACGGAAGCAGAGAATCCGAAATGACGTATAAGGACAGAGAAGATGAGTGGGCGCTCGAAGGGATGAAAGAGAGAAAGTCAAAGCACCAAAAGGTATTTGTTAATCGGCTCGCAGGAATGTTCAATATGGGTTAGAGAATAATGAACAATTCTTATGGCGTTCAATCGCTTTCTTCTTCTTCTTCTTCTTCTTCCCATCTCGCTTCTTGCAATAAATGACGCGCGATCTCAAATCATCCGCATTTGTTATCCGTCGCTCTTTAATGTCAGACTATGCGCGTATATTCGCGAACACTATAGTAATACACGTTCGATCGTGAGATTAGAGCGACTCGATTAATTCGAGCGCTCAAAATTTCCTCACACACACTGAACGCTAATCAATCACGTAATATAACACGTGCACAGAGTCTCTCGCGCCGCTTTGGAATTTCTCGTCGACTCGCGTCAACTATTGTTTCTCGTGTTACATATCAAACTGACAAACTTTCGGCGTCAAACTGTCGTGAACAAACAGAGGAGAGGGAAAGGTACTGTAGCGTTTCACCAATTCTGCTGCTCACATTCCGCTTTTCTAAAGTATCTCGGATTTCCCTTCTGAACTTGGACTTGTACGTCCCCACAATCCGGGATCTCCCGATCTCTGCACGTTGTCTCGGACAACGTACTCCTTCACCTTCCTCTCTCTTCTGGCGTCTGCCCATTAATTTGCATTTGACGGACATTGAGGGATGAATGCTCGCTGATCGATTCTCCGACGTACGTTCTCTTCCATGTTAACACTGATTATACAGTGATTTATTTTAGAAAAACGACATGAGAGATCGGCAATGTCGCTCGAAATTAAGATATTCCGAGCGATTTTTATTTTTTTTTCGAGTAAGAGAGAAATCAATCACGAGGATTAGAAGACGCCGCCTTTTAAGTAGCCATTATCATACTGATCAAGCAACATCTCTCTTCAAGCAGCATCCCCTAATGCATACTAATATCTCGCACGAAGAAACTTTCCCCGTGTTTACCATATAAGCTCTTGCTTGGAAAACTTGCGACGGCTACCATATTATTCATAGTTCTCATTCGGGGGACGACACAATCGACATTTTATTAGAGAACGATCGTTCTTCATGCTCACAAGAGAACCGCGTTGTCGTACGTACATGGGGATGATAATAAAAAAGACGCGCTGCGTCGGGATATTTCGTCGGCTCATCATTTTCCTCTCGCGTAACGATCGACACGTATATGATTTATATATCTTCGCCGCGTTGCGCTATCGCGATTCCAAGATAAATTAGTCGCTGAAAGCCACGAGGGGGTTGCGCCATTTTTATATGTGAGGGTTATAAGACGCGCGACCGGGATTTCGTCGAGCTTATTTCTTTTTCATTCGAGATATCATATCCTGCACATGTGCGATTTTATATATCGCTCTCGTCTCTCTTTTTTCTTTCTTTTTTTTCTCTCTCTCTCACTCGCGTGATCATATTATAAATTGCTGAAAGACGGACGGGTAAATCCCTCGCGGGTGATGTACGAGTTTATTATCCAAGGCGCTAAGCGCCGGCTGTTTCGTCTCTCGTAGAATTCTCGTGTGTTTTGTTTTTGAACGGAAGCTCATCGCGCGCCGCTTACAACGCAAGACATATACAACGCCGTTAGAAAGCTTGTGCTTACAAAGTGCATGCTTGACTTTCTTTCGCGTTTCTGTCGCCCGTGGATTATTAATTACACACGAAACAAACCCGGAAGGAAGAGTGTGTCGCGCGCGTGACGAAGAAAATAACGCGCGCTCGTTTCGTCTATTCCGGGAAATAATAAATTCGCGAAATTTTTTACCGGAGTCATTTCTGATCGCACGCGCGCGCGCGAATATTAATTTTATAATCGCAAAATATTAACTCGCGTTATTATACCTGCCGTGAGAAATAAAACGTGTTTCGCCTTCGGTCCTGCAACTTATTGCTCGCGATTTGAGCTCGCGTCTGTGAGCAGGGCCGATTAAAAGTAACGACGAAAAGAAATCCTTTGAGGCTCGCTCAACCGAAAATGCATCGTGGATCGAATAATTAGGGTATGCAACGTGATACGCGGCGCGCACGACCAACATATACACGACGTTTTTGACGTCATCGATGTGTATAGTTGAAGCGCGCTCTTTCGAGCGCACGCGAGTTTCGGCCGTGCGACATCCGAAAATTTGCAGCAAATTCTCGCCACGTGTCTGTCTTTGTGTTCGTTATCTTTTTTTTTTTTTTTTTGTTTATTTGTGTCTATAATTTTGTTTATTTGTATCTATAATTTTTGCGATGAGCTTGAAGCGTCATAGCGATCGCAACTTAATAGCGCGTACTAGGTTTGATCGTGAAAAAGTGTATGTATGTGTGCGTGTTTGAGAGAGAGGGGCAGCATGTGCGCTACGTGCAATAGATATAACATCATCAGGGCTGCTTCGCTTCGCGCACAACTTTTTATACACGCAAAATATATATATATATATATGCGGTTTTTATATTTAGGGACGCATCGATCTCTTTCTTTCTCTCGGCCTTTTTCATCGTGAGCCATATTTATGGGGTGTGTGCGTGTGCGCGCGCGCGCGAGTAGTTTGGCGAATTTCGTAGAGAAACGAGAAGCGCGACGACCGTTTATATTTAAGTCATCCCGCGTCGAGAAATTATTCGAATATCGATCACGCGCGCGCTCGAAGAGATACGCGGCACATCATGTTCGGCGGTGATTCTGTGTCGATATCACTCGGCTCTCCCCGATGATGGATGAAATATTATTTTATTATACGTAAAACACAGCGAAAATAGGTGGGTCTTTTATCTTCCTTTTATATACGCGATGAATTCATTATTAATTAATATAGCACATTGTACCGATGTCTAATTACAGAGAAAATATAAATATATCTGGAAATTCAACAAAGCCCATTCAACGTGCATTTTCCGGACACGCTGTGTAATCCCGTTCGCACACGTACGCAATGCGCAAAAATGTTCTGAGAAATATTTTAGAAATTATCAACAAAGTCTTTTAAGAAAGACTTTTGTTTTAATTACAATTTATTAAAGCGATATATAATTTTCCTTCTCCAATTTAAATACCATGGGATTGATATTTCGCGACGTATGCGAATATTCGATGAGAAATGTTAAACATTAATTTAACGTTATAGAGTCATACGTACGTTCACGATTGTGAACGTACGTATTAACATCACGCTTCATTTTACTCGATGCGGTTTGACCGCATATTCGTCAATGCAAAATTACGATTGTCGCGCGCGTCCATTTGTTTCGATCGATCATCGGTAGACGCAACAGTGCGATATCGAACGGCGTGTGTGTATTGCCGTCCATGCGGGTATCTCTGGCCGGTTTAGAAATAGCTCATCCCGACCAGGCATATTATTATCTTTGCCATTAAAACATCCCCTTTAGTTAGCATTTCACCTTGCAACGAGGACGCGAAGGTATCGGCGGCGCGGAGGTGCGCCGTATCTCTCGCCGGGCAGAGAGTCGATCTTACACGTCGTTGCTCGACAAAGTGAACTGGTGCTCGTATTAATATCTAGGGTCCGTGGCTGTCACCCTCTGTATTTCTTCCTATCCTGCTGCTTTTAACGCTCCAAGTCTCTTCGGGGCTTCGTAAGAGAGAAAGAAAAAGAGAGACAGAGAGAGAGAAAGAGAAAAAGAAATCCGCGCGTTCTGAAATCCGTTGCGGCAACACAAAATCAACGCGCGACCAACGCTATTAATTCCCTGTACGAAATTCTGTTCTCGTCATTATCCCGTCGTTATCTCGTCGCGTGAATTGCGGAAATCGCGGTCTCAACAACGGAGCAAGCGAAAATTGTGCCTCGCACAGTGCGGTCGTAACTTTGCGCCGATAGATCGCGATCAATTTCGCAGGGTTTCCGCGTTTTTTTTCTTCAATTGAGATATCTCGAGAGAATCGCACAGTCGAACCGCTCGTCCGAACGACCGAAAACTGAAGAATCGTAACTTGTGTTTTTGCTTCGCAAACGCGATTGAAAATTCGGAGATCATTTTCTCACTCTTTAATTGAGATCTCTCGGAAGAATATCGCAGTTTCTGCGAACTTCAAGCGACGAATAAAGAATCATCGGGATTACGATTGTGGAGAGACCTTCCCGGCGTAACTTTGTACACACCGACGCTGCCGCCGAGATATTATGTTATTCGGCGAAGTGTAAGAGAAAGGAACGAAAGTACGAGAGATGTGCGGGAAAGTTCGAACTTGTTATGCTAATAATCCCTTTCTTCTGAAAGTTAGCGCTATTTTCTCTCAATATTATTTTGACCTGAAAGGTTTCGCTCCTTAGCGACCGCTTTCTTCCCGACCTGAAACTCGACTCGGTCTATCTTCGATAGTTCATTACGACATTTTGTTATTTCAAGTCATCAATCTCTACTCGCGCGGTTTGTTACTCTAAATTGAACTCCCACGTTCCACAATTCGAATTCCTTCTCTCTGTTTTATCGCGTCGCGGAGGTAGTTGCGAAATTAGAACTTATTGAGGGTAAATTATTGCTTTACATCTCGTTTGCTCGACATAGTTTCCATAGTTTCCATAGTTTCAATTTGTTTCTCTAATTGGTCGCGCTATTAACCGCACGCGTACGTGCGTCATCGGCCAAATAAATCATCTCTCTCGCCTACATCGACGATCTTTTATTTATCTACTGTAATCCTCCGCGCTATCTGCGGCGCACGCGGATCGCAAAAAGGAACATCCATCGCCGTCCGCCACGGTTCGCTCGGTTTTTGCGCTCTGTGGAGAATAGAGCCTTGATTCCCTTTCTCTCTACCCTTTTTTTTCAAGGATCTCTCCTCGCACGGTTCGCGGGACGAGAGAAAGAGAGAAAGGTCGGCCTTCCGTGAATCGCATCTCTCCGAGAAAACGCGCGGAGATATTCGCGCGCTACTTTGGTGCGCACGCATATTAGATTTTCGCGGGATTCGTCGTCGTCGACGTCGTCGGTGTCGGCGCGGCGCGTTTATCGTGTCCCGCTCTCGCTTAACCGACGGTTCGTTCTCTCGGGACCGTCAGTAGCCCAGCGCCACTCGGCGAAGTGCGTCCACCCTGTCCAACCCCCGCCAAAGCTACACGTCGTGTGCTCCACTGGTGGTGGTCCTATCGTGTGTTCTCGTCCTCGGGACGGTCCACGCGCGATATCCTCCGGATATTGTCACATTCCCCGGCCGGTCGGAAACACGTCAATCTCGCTCGCCACGCGTTCGACGCGTTCTTCAACCCTCTCGCGCGCCAACCCCTGTCTCTGTGTCGTTTTTCTTATGCTTCTCTCTTTTTTTCCTCTCTCTCTTTACCTACTGTCAACCCTCTTCTCTTGTGCCCCCCTTTTCACGTGCGCCTTCCTTTGTCGCTACGTGAACGGTACATCCGTGAGTTTTTTCTTTTGCTGGTGAAACCAAGATCGGTGGCTTTTTATTTTTATCGGTAGGTTCACGAGTTTTTCTTTTTTTTCTGTTTTCTTTGGTTTTTCTCCCCCTTGCTTGTCTCTCTGTCTCTCTCGTGTCTTCTCTCTTGACTGCGATTTCTGAAATCGAGTCGATAACAGGCGGAAAAATTGAAATGTCGATCACGAACGGAGAGCTTGTTCGTAATCTCGTGTCCGTGCGTTTAAATCTGTCGTCGAGTTTAAATCTCTCTCTTTTTATCTCCACTTTCTCTTGATTTCCTTCTTGGATTTGATCTCGCGCGTTTTCTCCTTCGCGTTTATATACGATCATAATTTAAAAACGACTTCAAACGAGAAGATAAACGTACGACGTCCGAGTGACTTTGTTCTCTCGGATGTTTGTATTTCGACAATGCTTTACTATAATTTTACATCTGACAGAAGCTTATAAAAATTTTTAATCGTTGCGCAGTTATATTTTTTATAATTTTAACTCTTAAAAGTCTTCGGAATCGCATAATATTTGAAAGTATTTTTACGTGAAAACGTACGAACTTTTGTGCAACAGATTTAAAGACATTTATAATGCACGATGTTTCGTTTTTGTGCGACGTTTCCGTATAACTTCATAACGCGCCACTTTCATACGTTTTACGGCTCCATTTTGCATCTTTTGCTCGCGATGCAGCATCATCAAAAATGTACGTTTTAAGCGCCTGAATGTCGAGAATAGATATGTTTGTAAGAAGATCGCACACAAGAGAGACGCTTGTCAATTGTAACGCAAGAATCCATATATCGTTTTCTTTCCTTTAATTCAAGTTCCGCTTTTAATCCATTAGACGGTACCTATAGCAAATCGTCTTTTATTCTGCGAGTAATTTGAGCCTTTTTTTTAATAATGTTTTTAACTTCAGATGCATTTTACTCTACATTAGTCGGATCCTTTCATATTTGCGTTCTTTAATCTTACTGTTTCAAATTTTTTAAATTTTAAAAAAGTTAATCGAATTGCGCTTGTAATAAAGACATTTTTTTTTTTTTTTTTTTAACTTGGGTTTCACATATTTTTAGTCGACGCTGAAAGCAGCGAAATTTTTCGGCATTTGTCGGCAGCTACGTGACTTTTTCCTATTTTTCCCCAAAACCGTCAAGTGCGCCTTTTCAAGTATTCTTCACGCTCACAATGTAAGGATCACTCCCTCGGGGTTGATTCCAATTTGGACGTCCGTACGGTCTTCCCCAGAGTTTCCCCGTTAATGATCCACAACTGTTATCCTACTCTTACGTCGTCGAGAGATGCCGGTTGAACATCGACGTTTCTCGTAGCAAATTAGTCATTCACCGGGATATAAATTAGGAACGTCCGCCGTTTGAGTTTCCGGGCATTTACAGCGGCCTCATTTTTACGATGATATTCCGCTCTTTGTTCGTTAATTTTAAATTAATGTTACATTTGCACCTACAGTTATTTCCGTTAAATTTATTTTTTATTTTGTCATCATTTTCAAAAATAGAACAATTAAAAATATACACTGAGTGTTCGGCTGAGATCCCGAATTTTACGGTTGGCTGAAGAAGGTTAACCTGAAAACTCAATTTTATTTCAAATTTAGGAACATGAACGATTGTAAAGTATGAACGCATCTGCGTGAAGAAGCGCGTGTTGTCGAATTTATTCGTGTTACATCGCGATGGATTTTCCGACTTTTTTCGAATTTATCGCGAGTCCATTTCCAACGAGCTTCGCGTAATCCGTCAAACAGACGACGAATACGCGCGCGAATCGCGAAAGAGGACAGAAATACGCGTTGTGTGTTTGTCGATCCAGTTCTTTTTTTTTTTTTTTTTTTCTTCTGCGGTCGGTGGTTTGCCATCGACGATTGTGGGATTTGTTTGAATAATACGGCAGAAAAAGGAACGATTCGCGCCTGAAACGCGAAATTCTCTCGCTGCACGCGTCCCTTTACGAGCATCGGTGTCCCTCTCCGCGCGTCATCGGATCCAGTTTACGCTCGCGACCGATGCGAATTACACCATACGAAAAGTCGTTAAAGTCGATACATGCGCTGCGACCCAAGATCGACCGAAGTTGGAAAGTTTCGTGATGCAGTAATCCGGAGGGACGGTGGTGCGCTCGCCTCTCATCCCACGAAAGAAATGGACAAGGATAGGCATGCACAAGGTAAGGATGTGACACACATGACTATTCCGCGATCGCTGTTTCTTATTTTCTGAAACATTATCGATAACCACCCACTTCCGAGACTCGTCACGTATATATATATATCTCGTCTAATAAAGATAAATCTTTTTCCTCTCTTTTATCTTCTCGTTTTTCTCTCTCTTTTGTCTCTTTTTTTTTCTCGTGCTTCATGCTTTATATCGAGATTTAAACGTAAGATGGATGTTCCTTCCCCGAAGAGAAATTATTCGATGAATCCGTCTTATGCGGAACCGTGTCTGCGATTTGTTTCCGTCGGGTTTCTTGATTGAAGCAGATTTTTCTTTACCGTGAATATTTCTCAATAAATTAAATCGCAGAGATTGTTTTTTTTTTTCGCCCACTCGCACAGACTCTTTGGAACCGTTTTAATTATAATTAGCGCCCGATATACATTATTATATTGTTGCCTTTGTGCGCTGGATCTTAAATTTAAAAAATAGAAAAAAAAATAACGTTGCTCGATATACAAAAAAAACAATATTCTCATGCGGTTTACAACACTGGTCGCTGAGTAATTAAAAATCGATTCTTTCCCACAAATATACATAAACGCTCAGATAAACACAATTCAATTGTCCGTGCTCGAGAGATTTTAGACTCGCAAATGAGGCCGTCGAAAGCACCGGACCGATCGTGAGAAAGTTATTGGACGGTCAGCACTTTTCGGGGCCGTTCGATCGATCCGCGCTAATGGTCAACTAACATTGTAACCGAGGAAACTCCTGACGAAACTCGTTTCCGAAATTAACTCTCGTGCACTCGCGTACACGCGGAAAATCACTCAAATCATCTTGTGACTTATCGCAATCGTTGAAGCGAAGATCGGCCGCTGAAAAGCGAATTCCATGATCGTGGAGATGTCGAAAGAGCGCATTTTAATCGATGTTGAGAGAAGCACTTTAGCGAAGAGAGCTAATCCCGAAGAAAATCCCAATGACGAGCAATATTTCCTATCGGAAAAACGTGCCAAAAAAACGCAGCAGCACTTTTTAACGAAATTATCGCGGGTGCATCTGCGGATTTTTCTTTTGTGAGGATATAACGTCAATTGTCTCGTGTTCTATCTTTGTTCGCACGGTGAAGCAGACGCGCTTTCAAAACCGGAGAGCTAATTTTTTTTTTTTTATTTATCGGACATCGAAACGATAAGCGATCGTTCGCGAAATCGTCGAATTAAATCTATTCGTGTTAACAATCGTGTCGATACTTCGACACATGCACTTTCGATGTGTACAAAATTATTACACATTTGCAATTTGACAGACGCGATGAAAATAGCGTGTTTTTTATTTTTTTTTTTTATTTTTTTTCTAAACACATATATTTCACCGAACACACAATGTACCTAATTGCAGATTCGGATGTAGCGCGATTACGCAACTACGAACGAATTGACTGAATATCGTTTGCGGGATATGTCGCTGTTCTTCCTCGATTGGATATGAAATGTAATTTTTCTAATGCCGCGGGAAAAAGAAATCTCGTTTTGTTCTTGCGCGATAAGACGACGATAACGGATATACTTTTTTCTCACGAGTTATTAAAGAATTTATAGGCAATCGAGAGAGTACTGACTGCAGAAGCAATTTCTGCAAAAAATTTCTGAAGTCTTCATTTTTGTAGTTTCGAGTTTGAAAAACGCGTTACACTTAAAATCGATAGATCGTGTCAAATTTATATTTTTGTCGAGATCGCTTCCATTATTCATAGGATACGAGATCGGGGTAATATCTATATTCCGAGACAAAAAGACAGTTCTTTCCGCCACAGGATAGCTCTAGGTACGCGCAACTTCTGCGACCAAAATAATATTTTTCGCGATGATTTCTGAAAAATTTATAGAGACAATGTGGGAAAATTATATAAAAAATTCTGGTAAAGACTAATCTGAATTATTTATTCGAATATATGGAAAACTCGATTATACACCACAATAAAGAGGTTAATAAATATTACGCACCCTAATATGTTATTTCAACATCTGCATTGACTCCAGCAAAAACGACTCTTTCGAATTTCTCGTCCTCATTATGTTTCATGACTCCAAATTATATCGTTTAACCCGATTCTTTCGCGAGAGAATTCGAAGGTGAGAATCCGGCGAATTGGCAGATGAGATATAGTTTGTCGCCGCGAGTTAAAGGTCGAGGGACTTGAAGAAAAAAACTCGCACGCTTCTGAAGCGCACTTGACATTTCGCCGTCCGGAAGTCTCTCAATCTAAATATCCGTCGGTGAATTATATTCGATCGAAAGTTTTTCTCGCGCTAAAGTGCCTGTCGATAATCGCAGATCTGCGATTCTTCATTTCGTAATAAGAAAATTTGTTAAACTCGATGAAATTACCCGCTGATCTTTTCCTCGCTCGGAAACGTTTCATTTGTTTCTCGAAGTCGGTAACTTCTTAACTAGAGAAATCGCGAGTTGCGATCGAGAAAAAACGCGACCAGCTGCTTTACTGTAGCACATCGGAAGGAATA
Organism: Pseudomyrmex concolor; assembly: GCA_014839585.1. NCBI lineage: Eukaryota > Metazoa > Arthropoda > Insecta > Hymenoptera > Formicidae > Pseudomyrmex > Pseudomyrmex concolor. The sequence continues at coordinate 29,783 of QVOB01013938.1, forward strand.
AATGAATACCGCGCTAATGATGTCTCTCGGATCTTCTCGTTTGTTTCGCGAAAACACAGCAAACAGGAACACTCGGATAATTGCAGGAAAGCGCCGTAACGTTGAGACGTTACGTTGTCGAGAGTTGTATCGAGATTGCTCCGCAATTAATCAGTCGACTCTTGGCGCGGAACGCGAAGCTAACTTTTCGCGCGCGATACTTCTTCCTGATATTATCGGATTTGAACTGAATTAACGCGATTACAAGCGCGTGCCGAGCTCCTCCGCGAGCTAAAACTACATAGGATTAGTAGTAAGTGAAATATCAAATATTGAATACAGACTGACGTCTGATACAGATAGTCGTCTGATTCCGAAAATATCGCACATACGCGATATCTTCGGAAAATAAAGTCTCTTTCTGAAACAAAAGTTTTATTTCCGAGAGAGCGAAGTAATATCCAGATGTTGCGTTGAGATATTGTCGGAGAGCGCTTTGATTGATTACACAATTTCGGGTGATATTAAATTTTCCAAATATATCCTTAATATCCTCATGTGAATAATTCAATGGAATTAACGTGTAATTAATGGAGGCTTTATACACATATCGTAATTAAGTACATCTTCGCGTAATGAAATTTCTAATATACATATATATATATATGTATACATGTAAATTAGGCTCTTTGCTATATATGCAGAATAAATTATGCATTAATAACATGTTTACAAATATTCTATTGTAGTAATTATGTATACTAATAGTAGTAAAAACGCGCATATACAATATTTTTGAAATACTATTAATTTTCGGAATTTCTTTCTGCACTGTGTGCCATTTCTTTATGTCAATAATTACATCTCGATCGAAATATTACGTGAAAGAGCCCGCATATTGTCACATATGATTATGGATCATTCGACGAATGATTGTGATTTGCAATGCAATTATCATCATGTGAATGGCAAATTGTATACATATGTGAATGGTATATGTTCTTCGAATGCGCAGTATTTCGTATGACATTTGCTCACACATAGTCCCGGTATCAGTAATATGTTAATGAATGTTACAATATGGAATTCATTGCTTTTTAGACCCATGAAAAATGTACATTTTACAATAGAAAGACTACGATGATGATACGTAATTATGACTCACTTTTGTGATATTTCTTTACAAATTTAAAACGTAAGTGTCATGTGAATATATTGCATTAGGTATTTGTATAAATTATATTTACACAGATAATTTCAGAAAGGTATAATTTGGTTTTTAAAAATGTAATTTGTTGTTTTTTGTAATAGTATTTTTTTAATATTGACACAGAGAAGCCTGAGAGCGGCCAGGTCCATAAGAAAATGTGTAATCGTTTTCCCGGCCCGTAAGTCAGCGCAATTACTAATTAATGTCCACGGTGGTGCAATTATGTAGTGATGTCCACGAGCAATTTGTCTATACGTACGCTATGTCCATGCGTGGACATTGTTCTATTTCGTGTTATGTGCACGATTCCAAGTGTCAAGAAAGATCAAGTCTGTCTCAAAGTCTCTCTCAGAGTTTTTCGCAGAGTTTCTTTCAGAATCTCTCTCAAGGTCTCTTTCAAAGTCTCTCTCAGAGTTTCTCGCAGTCTCTTTCAGAGTTTCTCTCTTAGAGTTTTTCGCAGAGTCTCTTTCAGAGTTTCTCGCAGAATTTCTTTCAAAATCTCTCTCAGAGTCTCTTTCAGAGTCTCTCTCAGAGTTTCTCTCAGAGTTTCTCGCAGAGTCTCTCTCAGATTTTTTCGCAGAGTCTCTTTCAAAGTCTCTCTCAGAGTCTCTCTCAGAGTTCTTGGCCGCTCTCAGGCTTCTCTCTGGTATTGATAATTCAATTCGAATCGCGTTTCGCGCTTGAAATTGCATCTTCTTATATATAACGTGTAAACGGCTTAGCCGAAAATCAATAATGTTGTTGAAGTTGCTTGTAACCACTACCTAGTTGGCGCCAGTACTCCTTTGAGCGATTTTCTTTGCCGCAAAATCTGATTCCTCCACGCGCTACTTACGTCGGTAAATTATCCTCTGTTGGGATTATAATGTTATAAGTCCCTTGTTGTATATTTTATCGTTTTTGCCGGATGATAAGAAAGAAGGAACCACGAGGGGATTTCAATATCAATTGGCGGACGCAAGATGAATAGTAAGTAGCGCTCAAAACGGAATTATAACAGTATTATATACATTTATTTCTGTTAGAGGGTTGTCTCTTCTGTTACTCTGGAGAGTTTTTTGCTTTCAATATTTTGCAAAATGCCTGTGTTTTCTAAGTCAACAATTTCTTTTTTTTTTTTAATCTCCTCGCGTTACTCTCTCTCTCTCTCTTTCTCTTTCATTTAATTCTCTCCACAGTCTGTAATCATGATTCATGTTAATGATTTTCATAATGAGGTCTTTTCTATAGAGATAAAGGCAATTTTTTGCGATCTGATTATGCTCGAGAGTGAAAGAGAGAGAGAGAGTGTGTGTGTGTGTGTGTGTGTGTGGCACTCGACGTATTTGCGCTATTAGGAGTGCAAAGGGTGCGCCAGGAGAGAATAGAGGAAGCAGAAATATTTTAATAAAGCTCTTACTGTCGTCAATCCACGATCTCAACCGGTCGGGATAAGCTTCCGAAGAATTTACATTGAATTCGAACCTTGGCGCGTTAGGAATAATCGCATTCTTGGGGTGACACTTTGGTTTCTCCATACGTCTTTGTACTATTTGCAAATGAATATTATAAGCTCGGAAACATACAAAAAAGTTCAATAAGATTGAGAACAAAAGGGCACCATGTTCGGAATATAATCAAAAGAAATCATTGTTTAAAACATCCAAAACGGATCCCAAACGGATCGCAAAAAATAGGAAATGTGTTTCAATGATAGCAGATTGTATTAAACATTAATAATATTACCAAAAAAAAATTTCAATGCATAGAATTTTTATAAACAAATTTACAGGTAGTCATGTTTCAATATTTACAAGAACCACATGTTTTATTTATCAGGATTGTTTCTTGTAGTTTTATACAAAGATTAGAACACGTATTAATTTTTTCTTGTATAAATATTAAAACAATCGGAATCTCTGTAATTATTGATATATCACACATTGATATATGAATATATCACACATTGATATATGAATTTTTATCGAGTCCTACTTAATCTGAGCAAATGAGAAGGTCGCGATCAATAGGTATGTACAATTCTCGTTCTTTTAAAACTTATAAAAGTTTTAAGAGCAGTTACCAGAAATTATACCGCGCAATTTGCGTGTTTACGTACACGTCGAATGTAGTTTTTATCTTTGTTTTCAACTTCACTAGAGTTATACGATAGATGTGCGCATGTATTCGAGATATGCGCATTATTTCGAGAAAGGGCTATAGTATACGTCGATGTAAAAGAAAAACACAGTAAGTCACACGAAACGTGAGCGTTGTTCAAAATATTAAATCCCTCGATAATACGTTTGCAGAAACGCGTCGAATTTTCTTCGAGAACTCGTATTTTCTTAAATTTCAAAAGATACGCTTACGAGAATGAGACAAATTTCTTTTGAATTTTGTATTTAACAACGTGCATCTATAGGGAAGAAAAAGAAAGATGTCATGTGACTTCTGTTCGCATTTACACGTTTTACGAATAGATCGTAGGTACGCGAACTATTGCACACGCGTGTTATTAATATATAAACCGACCTTTTAGATGCTATTTCACCCATATAAACGTCGCGAGAATGCGTGCATATTATATACGTACGTACACGGAATCGCCGCATTGTCTGTTCCGCACGCCCACGCGAATGAAATCGCGAGTCGTCCTGTTTCCACCTACGTACGGCGCGATATATATATATCCGCATCGAGTGATCCGCAATGCGAGGCTGTTTCGTAAACCCGGTTGCATCAGCGCCGTAGTTGATGTGTGTACGTATGTGTGTGCACGTTCTCGAACTTTTATCAAAAATTTCACCTGAGATATTGCGCCCGTTACTCTTCGTTCGCGGGAGAAAATGCGTCGCGAACGAAGCTAACGTTCGGATCGCCAAGCGCATATCCTTGATCAATTTCAAGGATTTCTTTCTCGATGGAGCGTACAACGCGTACAATCTTCCGGGTATGTTGTTTACCGCATTGTCTGCCAAACTCCGTATACCGCTCGAAATTAGTTCGTCGGCAAAATTTGGCATTTAGCCGGAAAATTGAAATCGACGATTGTAAAATTCAATTAGAAATTATGTGTGGATAACGTACATATTTATATAATTAACATAATATATTCGCAAGAGTAATTAGAACGCGATATATTATATAATAATTATTATAGCAACGGAAAATTGAACGGGTTCAAAAGATTCTATATACACGTAGTGCTTGTACGCAACTGAACGATAATCGACAGCGAGGTGTTGCTCGCTCTTCAGCGATATTGTTATCCCGAGGAAATCGCGCGCTATGTATATATATATATTCGACTTTCATCGTCGATCTCAATTTCAAACAACGATAACATCTTCGCCTTTTCCCGTGGCCGCGCTATTACCGCGCGTCTTTGAGAGAAGGAAAATCATTACGCAAACAATGTAAGCTTAATGGATTGCATTCGCTCGGCAACGTCTCGTCGCGAATAACGACGACGATTAACGTTATCGCAAGAAAATCTTTCTTCAATTTATCGATGAAGAGAGACAGAGAGAGAAAGAGAGAGAGAGAGAGAGAGAGACGCTGCTTCTTCGCGGAAGTAGACAATATGCAATTTTGATCGATGAATGCGCACAAACGATCGGGACGTTCAAAGAGAATTCCGGAGAGGAGAGAGAGAAAAACGTTAATAGATATTGATTTTACGTTGGTTTTTCCTCTTCAAGTTAAGTTCAATATTTGCGAGCTTGCGAAGTCGCTCGTTGTGTTTGTACACCATTTATACTTTTTTTTTTACGATCTTCCTCTTTGCTTTATCAATCGATTCCGGAAGCCAAAGGCGCGACTACACGTCCCGAGTAACCCACTTCGGTACGTCTCCGGGAGCTATTTCTCTCCCTAGATTTGAGCAAATATCGAGCGCGGTATTACCGTGCTTTTAGTATGTATAAGCGATATATGTGTATATAATGCATATAAATAATATATTCATGATAAAATAAAGATAATACGCGACTAGAGAGAGAATTTTGATAGAAGCACGAACAGCTCGGACGAAATTCGTAAATCGCAATTTCATGCCCACTTGAAGTGTTTGAGAGACTCTCAACCCGAAGTCTATCTCTTATTACTCACGTCAAATCTTTTACTCGCGTTTATTACGTAACACGAGTTTTCTTAGGTCGCCGTAAAATGACGATGCGCTTCTGTTTTGCAAATTTACGATCGTCGACGCCAGTCCCTTTCCAGACTACTGAATCCGCGACGCGGCATTAAACGCATATCGCCGTCTTTATAGCGCAATCACAAATGTGCGCGATTATTTCACAGAATGCGAAGCGCGTAACGCACACGTCGAAATGCGTAAGAAAACAAAAAGTAAAAACGACGAAGATTATGTACCGAACAACGTGCGCATGACAATGACGTTAATCATTAAGAATAACGTCTCAGCGTTTTCTTAAACAGGCGAGTAGATAGAATTGATTTGAAAGGATTTGCATGCTTGATGACGCTTTTGATTCACAATGAGACGGAACTATGAAATACATCACTTCGACTCAATTGCGAGATTGAGCACACGTCTCGTTCTTTTTCCGTAAAAATCCAACGATCGATGCGATATCTGATGTTCTTTTTCGCTGCGCGTGATTTGTTTTTTCTTTTTGTACAAATTTACTTTCATAATTATTTTAATACAGACGCACGTGAAATAAAATTCCGAAAAATATTGTCGAGGAGAAAATGTAGCTGAAAAGATCGGTAAACACAAAATTAATTAAAGTTCAGCATTTGTCATTTTGCGGTTTTGTTCATTCATGTGTTTTCCGTTCCAATTGGAGGCGCAACACAGAAATCGGAAGTGGTCCAACAGCTTCCTCGTGCATTATCTCACGCTAATACAACTGCATTTCGCGCGACTCATTCGCGTGAAATTCGCGATCAGACTTTAATATGCGGCGCGATCGATTTAATTTCATCGCGTTGCATACGTTTTGACAGTGCAGATTTTATCGTAAATCGACACGTCAAACTTGGTTCGAATTAAAAAAAAAATTAATAAAAAAGAAAATAGTAAAACAAAAATATTTCCTCACTTTCGGATATTGTTCTGATTTGTATACCGCGCGCGTTTTTGTCATATTCGGTCAATGTCTTTCTTTCGTGTGTCACATGCAGTCGCGCAATATTAAGGTCACGTGGATGCGGCATTTCAGAATTATTGCAGCGCGGTCGGATTCGCATCGTCAACGGAGCGAAGATTTTTCTTGTTGCCTGAGCTGGCAAATAGCCGAGAGATGCGTCGAGAGAGAAATGTTTCGCTCCTTCGAATTCGCGAAGACTCTTCGAAGATACACGCGCCACCGAAAAGCTTTTATCTTCGATGGCGAAAAGACGTACTTGCGAAGTTGGATCATCGTCAATTTCCTGAATCTGCAAAGAAACCATATACGTATATATCAGACTAGCGCATTTTCATCATTCAATGCGCAAAACATTTTGTATCTCTTGCGGCCAATTGCGCTTAGATGCTTCTTAACATTGTGCAATGACGCAAACCGCATTCTTGTCTTTTTCTCTTTTTTTTCCCGCTCATCCGTGTAATTTATATCCTATTTGTGCAAGAAGCGCGTTTCCATTTTTCGAGAAATACGGGATGCGGGAGTGGAATTTTTTTTTTTTTAATTCATATATGTGCGTGTTAACGAGAATGTAGTACGTGTTAGTTTGTGCATTCGATGCAGTATGTCGCGCATATTGCAGCGTGCTCGTTGCGGTCTTACTTTAATTAGAAAATATTTTCCGCATGAAATTTGTGCTTATTAAGAAAGGCCTTATTCTCTCTCTCTCTCTCTCTTTGAGACAGCTCTCTTTTAAGTTGTCAACTTGAATTCTCGCTCATTATGTTCGCACGCGCGTTTACTTTGTAAGCAAAGATTAATTCGTCAGCGAGAATATCGTTATGAACAAACTGAATACACGCGCGAAATTGCTTGCGATTTTGCCTTTTATTACTCATAATAATACATGTTAAATACAACGTTGTCCGGGGCAAATGTCTACTTAATTGGCATTGGCCGCGCTGTCGTGAGGACACCACGCAATCAAACTGACATTTGTCATGTTCCGTTAATTAGGCGCGACAGATCGTCAGATCATTACTCCAATTAATCGACACTCGCAGCGATAATATATACAACATGTCATCAATACTACTGTGCGTAGCGTATGTCTGTCAGCGCGCGAACGTTTGTGTGCGTGACGTGCTAATTCGTTACTCCAACTGTGCTCGCTAAAAAGTATTTGTTAATTTTTTAGCAAAAAAATACGCAAATCAAAATTAAAAAATCAGACAACGAATTCTCCTTGAGAATTCACCTGATGACACAACAATCCTCAAATGGAAACATTTGTGACGTCTCGAAATATTTGTGACTTGTAAACTTGTCCTTCACCGACTTTTCCGCGCCGAATCTCAGTCTCTCTTGCGGAAAGATAAAAGATAGGCTGCGGGATGCTGTGGCTGCGGGAAATGTCTTCTCACGACCTCCGACATTGCCCGAGCGTCACCACGATGATAGCGCGAGACCAAACATTATCCACTCATCCTTCTTCACGACGTGTTGTCGTCTCCCTCGATTCTGTTTCGAACCTTCTTTTTCTTCTCTTTGTCCGATATCATCATTCTCGTCTCCATTTACTCCCCTCCCAATTCGTCCCGTTATTTTCTCCCTTATTTCGATTTCTTTCGATGTTTTCTCCGTTTTTCTTCACAGTTACTTGCCGACTTCTTTTTCAACCGACATCCAATCCCTCGACCTGACTCGCCGCACGCTTTTCTACCCCATCGGTCCGATTTTCCCCAGCCCGTTTTTTGTGCACTTATATATCTGTATACATATATATACATATATACACACACAGATAAGATACATATGTGTATGTATGTATGTGTAAATATATATATATATGTATATATATATATATATATCTTTGCTCTCTTCCGACCCTTGAATTAAATTACACCCGAGGTCAAAAGACTTTTCTTCTCTCTCGACCCTATCGGCCGCAACGCGCGCGCTCTTTCTCTCTCTCTCTCTCTCTCGTCCTGTCAACCTCCTCAACCGCAATGATGGTCGCCATTCACCTATCTGGTTGGCCGCGCAATTTCGACCGCCAATTCAATATCAACCCACCGACGCCGGCTTGTTGTATATACCTACCTCAATTTTTAAATCCCTTATTTCAGACAATAATAGTCGATCAGGCTACGCTATACAATTCGACGCGCTTATATATATTTGAAATAATTGGTTTTTAGCCACCACGTAAAATCTTGTTACACACCTTTTGCGAACTGTGATATTAATATCGCGCGAACGCTGCCAACAAAATGCGAACCGACTGCCGCTTTAGCGGGATTATGCAAGACGTGTAATTGAATTTATTATTCGATAACAAAGTTCGCGTTCTTCTCTCATTTTCGTAACTTCGCTCGGTATTTGGCAAACGGTGATAGAAAATGTAGTATATTATGAATGTAATGATAGAGAGAAGTACCAAATTAGGTTCTTTAATTTATGTAATTTGAATAATTTATTTTAATAATTGCAAAATTGCGAGGTCATTCGGCACGACTTTTGTTAATCAAATCCTGATTTTAAAAGATAAAAAAACTGTGTATTTATAGAGCAAAAAATGCACAAACCAATGTAGATACCATGTGTGTGTGTGTGTGTGTGTGTGTGTGCAGCGTCGGTGAACGAGAAAGGTGTTAAATGCGAATGAGGGTTACGTTTCGTTCTATAAACGTTAGATCGATACCGGCAAGAATAGCGGGGAAGAGTGGGCAGGATGTAGCCGAAAGCAGAAGCCGGTCGTTGAACGAACCGTGCCGTTTCATTGGATAACTTAAGGGTGTTATTCTTATTATTTTTTTTCTTTTTAATTGCGCTCTCATCGCGCTCATTAGAGTCCTTCTTGGCACCGCGACGATGACGACTAGTCAAGGCGAATCGTTCGGATTTCTGGCAATCGCGCTGCGTGCTATTTTCTAGACGAATTGTCTGTCTGCAGAGTGTTGCAAATTACAGCGTTGGCATTTCGATGATAATAATATCGAGAACCGCTCGCGACGCGCTAAGAAAGCCAAGTGCTATTTAAAGATTCGAGTATATTTCTTCTTTGTAAATTGAATCTTTCGAAATTTCCGCATGCATTTGTTCAACTATAATATTTCACACCGTTTTGAAGCTAAGCTCGAATTTTTACGCAATTTAGATATAGTCGGACTTTTTTCAGATTGTTTTATTTATGTACACTCTATGTGCACACGTGTATAAATAAAAGAGAGGTCTTATTCAACGAAAAAAAAAAAAACAACGCGATAAACCGCTCTTTAAGTGCTGGTTTTTTATATTTCATTAAAACGCTTTGACGTTAATCTAAACGCAAGTGTAGATCCGTCGCTCTTGCACCGTCAATGTTTGCGCTAAACGAGGAAGATTCAGAATCAGCAGCATGCTGATTTGACATAAATCTCCGCTTTTGTTGTTGCACGATTAAAAAAACGAACTTGCCAGTTTTACATTTTTTTCTGTAGATTTTTGCAAAAAAAACGCTTTTTTTAAGTAAGCATCAATAAACTTTTTACAATCGGTAATAAATTTGAATTCAGCGACAAATCTTTTACTTAAGGCAAACTTTAATACCAATTTAAATGCAATTTCAAAAGATCCGCTAATTTTACACAGTCAATTTCATCGTAAAAATCGCGCGTTTTATCCGAGAAAGTTCTTGTCGGAGGTTAAAATCTAGGAGTCAAACAGACTGATGGGTGATTTGTTACCCGATGCTGACAGACAAGAGGAAAGAGGAGGAGATTTAATGCGCCGCTTAGAAAAGTCAGCTTGTAGATTCCTCGCATTTGTCTCCATTCGCGAACAACAAAATGTGTATACAATGTTTTTTTTTTTTTTTTTTACCGACCACAGGACCCCCAAACGCTGTCGCTCGTTTATCTCGTTGCTCCCGTTCTCTTTACCGCTTGCGGAGACGCGCTTGCTTACGTGGATTGGCTTTCGTCGAGCTGCATCACTGCACGCTTGCGCGGAGTTTTCGTGGCGGAGCTTTCGTGTCGCGTCCGAGTCGTATCGCAAACCGGGGCACGTGGAGTCGCGTCCGCGGATTCGCGTTGAAAAAAGCTCCGCGTGTGTATCGCCGTTTTCCTCCCCCGATCGTTGCAAAAAATCTGATTGATCAAACGGAAACGTATGGATGATCGTTGTCGAATCTCTCGCCCGGGGATTAAAATCGCGGATTTGTGTTATCTTTTTTTTTTCTGTGTCACGTGCAATCGTACGAGATCGAGAACTTGGTGCTCGAAACTTAATAATGTAAATTCAGTGGAGTGAAGAAATGAGGAAACAATATTTAAAATATTGTTAATAAATAAATTAATACTTCTTCTCTCTTTCTCTCCTCGTATGTATAAACTCTTATGGTAAAAGTATTTTATTTTAACTTTTAGTTAAATTATCGTTACATAACTTTTCTTTTGATAATTATGACGATGAAAATAACTTTTCCTTGCAATTATACGAGCACTGTCTCTCGAAATAATCTCGTTTTCTATTTTCACCGTAATATGTTTTTCTGCTAATTAGATTAAAATCGGAATGGTCGTAATATGTCAGAAGAAACGTAATATGTGAGAAGAACTTCGATAATATCGAAGTATAAAATATCACTATAAAAATATTGTTTATATTGCTGTATATTTTTATTACACACATACACACACACAAAAGCAACGATTGTTTTAATCCCCGTGATTTTCGAGTGATAAAACTTACGCATGTTTGGTCGTCGGGAATTGAGACAAATATTTGTTTTTTATTATATAAACTAAAAAATTCATTAATTATAATCGCGCGCTAATAAATATTTATTATTAATTGTTCAACATTATTAACAAAGTAATATTTTCCGTGAATTTAATATTTATTCTTAAACGAAATCGATCATGTTTAAACGATGCTATAAACGAGTATTCATGTATTTGTGTATGAACGTCATAAATACAAGAAAGTGAAATATATGTTGTATAGTTTATCGGAAAAATAATCTAGTGACTTCATACAACACAATAGAATTAATGACCTTTATTATAAACGATTTATACTCGCTATAAATGTCGGACGTTGATCGATCGAGAAATATTCATTCGAGCGTATGAGTGAGCCGGACAGAATATTGCGATTCTGATAACGCAATTTTCGGAAAATAGTTAATTAATTTTATGAAAAAGTTGTTGCCAACGATAAAAGATGCACCTCCCATCATATAACTCCTCTATTCACTTCAATTTTATTGTCATGCCTGTCATTACACTCGACCTAATTGCATGCTACGCTTTCAGCGGTGCGCTTTGCTTTCGCGAATTAAACTTCTTCAAAACGATAACCAACCAACCAACGGTTTGACGTGCGTCGGCTTTTTATTCCGCTTTGTATTTAAGCTTTGTTTAGCTGCGGCGCGCGTTGTTGTATTATTTATGTTACTCGATCTGATCTCGCGCTTGACTTGACGTTAACTTAATTTCTCATAGTTGTCTATTAGAAAGCCGATTACAATAAGAAGACAATAAGATTCTGTACGACGGAAACAGAAAAAGGATGCGTGAGAAGGGGAAAGAGAGAGAGGGAAAGAGAGAAAGATGAAAAGAGAAGACTGTCGGAATTGTCAACTTTTTCTCGGTAACTCTAATCCATCGTTTCTCAGATCATTAATAATTAATTTAATTGGAAATTAAAACAAAAGAGAACCCCAGAGGGGAACGAAAGCGCAGTTAGTTGAAATAACAATCATTGTCGAAACAAGAGTCTAATTAGATTAGCGGATATGACGTTTTGCGGAAGATATATTTGCATTTTGCCATTGTGAAAATATGTTTCTCGTGTAGGAATTTGTTCGGGATTTGCTCTTTCTCTCTCTCTCTCTCTTTCTCTCTCTCCTTGCAGTTCTCTAAAATGTGCCATAAACCGCGTGATAAATTTCTCGGCGAGAACGGAGCGCAGGGTGATTTTTCGGGTCGTTCCCGTGGAATGTAGTGGAAATTCAAATTGGTCCCCAACGAGAGACATGAAAATGTGGATATCGCACTCGGGATATTTGTGTATGCAGTACGCGAGAGAACAGACGTGTGTGTGTGTGTGTGTGTGTGTGTGCGTGCGTTCCGATCGTAAATTTCGTGTAATAAAATAAAAAAAAAAAAAAAAAGGAGAGAGAGGATTTGAAAAATTTTGCGATCGATTACGCGCATGTATGTATACATCGTTTACAAAATTGATCGATTTCATCCGCCCGGTGTGAATCACATCACACCATCCTCTTTTTCATTCGTGACGGGCTATCGACCACGAGGTGGAACGGAAATAGCGGTTTGAAGAGGTGAAAAGAGACGGCGAGTTTATTGATATATCGCAAGTATATATCGATATATACTTGCGATGAATTTGACGCAGAGCGTATCGAGTAAATTGATCCGATCGATCATTCCAAACCGCGGCCGATTTGCGCTTTTCCGCTCGTTGAATTTTCCGCTCGCTAAATCTCGTTTTTCTATCATTTCCTAACATTTCCTTTGATTTATGTCGTTTTTCACATATGACACGCGCTAATTCTACGCTATCGAAGGGCGCGACGGAATTACGGTCGAGAGAGAGTTTTTCAACGCGATCCGTAATCCCGATTAAACTGATTTTCATCGTAGTTCTACCGGTATTAATTCTCATACCTATGTATAAGAGGATTATCTTGATTTTGAAAAGGAAGTAATCCGTTTGCGTGTATTAGAGGAATTAATTAACGAATAAGTAGGCGCAATTTGCTGATTTGTCAGACGATCATAAATCCTGTGAAATTGAGCTCGTCACGGCAATTTTGCATTCTACGGCGATGGAAGGCAATTTCGTGATTTTTAAGAGAAACGTTGCTTGTCACATTAAATACATATATTGTATAATTATTACATTTATATAATTGTATATATATAATATATAGTTACACAATAAATATATATTATATATAGTTTATATTTTATATGTAAATATACACACGTATGTACATATATGCGGAAATAATGATGATATTAATGTAATAGCTAACGCGCGCGTATCTACGCGATCGCAATAACATCGCTCGTGTTGCAGATGGCTCCGCATTTAGCAGAAATTGGATTGTTCCAAAGCGCGACTTGTTCCCGTGTATATAACAAGTACATGAATACTCGCTTTTTCTTCCGCGTG
>QVOB01013964.1:0-11823 GCA_014839585.1 Pseudomyrmex concolor
TAATTTCAAACCTTTATAACTCAAAAAATACTTAATGAAAAAATGTTTTATTATAGTGTTTTGGAAAGCTCTCGAGATAAGCTATAAAAGTATGCAATAAAATGTAGGAGGTTCCATTTAAAAAAATAAGGTTGACCTTGAAATGACCTTAAAGGATGGTCAAGATCAAAGTCAAGGTCATCATCTTACTCCTCGCTTGAAATCATACAACTTTGCTATTGGACATTTTCTCCAAAATGCATTCTAACTGAAGAGGGGTCCGATACTTTTCGATGACCCTGTATGTATTGTGATGCTAAAAAAAACACACACACACACATATAATACAAGGTGACTCATTTTAATTGCAGATGTGTCTTAAACTAAGAGAAATAGAAAAAAGTTTTAAATACAAGTTGTAAAGTTTTGAGGGAAAAACGATGGCTTTAATGAATTTTGTGTAACCATTCCCACAAAGTCATGTTAAAATCACCTTAAATTTTTTAAATGGAAGTACCCATTTTTTATTGCATATTCATGTAACTGACATCAACATATTTTCAGAACACTGATTACAACCCATTTTTAGTTAAAAACTTTTTGAGTTATGAGTTTTCAAAATTGTGTACAGTACCGCGTTAGCATTACCCAAAATGTATCGTGTGGAGATCACACGATCAGATTTACTTCTTCGGGATGCTTGATTAAAATGAGTCTTATTGCCTTTCACGTGTGTTTGCATATGTGTGGGGAATAACGAACGCCGGGATCCTTATCTCTGGCTGTGCACACACAAACACACGTGAAAAGCAACAGTTTTGATTATGTGTATTAGATCAGAAAAATCGTGTAAATAATTACAATCGATCTTGATTAATGCAACTTTTATTGCGACGCTGATTGGACGTCTTACGGTGACGTTTTCGGATGTGTTTCTCGGTTCATGTCGTACGTATATATACTAACTGTCATCGTATATATACTAACTGACACGTTGTGTTTACTGACAGAACACGTTAAAATAAAAATAATAGCGTGCGCGCGCCTGTATTGTGTTGGTATATAAAAGTAATTGTTTACATACAAAACAAGTGTGTGTGTGTGTGTCGGCGCGCGCATACGTATATACACATGTATGTTCTGTATACATATATAGATTACATACATATATATTATGTATATAAAATATTATACTAAGAAATGCAGTGAAATCCGGTCATGAGAGGATGTTATACAGAAATATGTTTCTATATACATATATATGTATACATATATATACGTATTTGAAATGACATTTTTTTCCTTCATATATTATTTTTTTCGCAATATTTTAAAATTAGTTAGGGGGTATACGGGGTCCTTCGTATATGTAATGCAAATCTAGCATCCTATACGGGAGAAAAAAATTGAAATTTCATTTCAAATACGTGCACGCACGCACGCACGCACGCACGCACACACACACACAGAAACATATTTTTGCATAACATATTTCTGCATATTTCTGCAAAATAGCTCTCATGACCGGATTTCTTAGTTTGATACTCAAGAGCCCGAGGTTTCCTCATTAATTGTTAAAATATTATACATATATACATATAATATAGTATTTTATATATTACACAAGATGTTTCTTAAATCTGATTCAATCTCCGAATCTCGGAAGAGGCTTTAGATATAGAAAAACGTTTCAAACAAAAGTTGTAGGATATTAGCAGGGATAGATAATGAAAATCTAGACAGTGACCTTTTCAAAACCAAGTCAATGTGATCGATGTTTTCTTACATGGAACTCCCAATTTTTTATGGCATATTTTTGCCCTTGTCATGTTTCCGAAACACTCCTTACTTGCGTCTTTTGCGTAAGTCATTACCAAAATATGAAGCTTCAAAGTTTACATACTGCCGGCATTCTCATTACTTGATGTACACTGCAGAAAAGTTGTTCGGTCGGATTTTTTTTACATCATGTAGTGGCTTTAAAAAGAGCCGATTTTACGTGTATGTTTCTTCAATTAAAGCTTTTTTTCTTTTTCTCTTTTCACGATTCTTTTTCTTTCTCACCTTATATGTATTACAAGATATTAGATATTTTCTTGCTGTTACCGCAGAAGACATTCAAAATAAAAAAAAAAACATTATGTATAGTATATGCTGTTATAGTATATGCTAATAACATTATGTTATAGTATATGCTGTTATATTAGCTCCTCTCATATGCTGCTCTCATATTGCTACGAGTAACATCGTGAGCGCACGATTTCAATTAATTTCAATTTGCAGAAGATATTCAAAATGCGACTTCTTCACGGTGTACATCGGATAATGTGAATGCCCAGAGTATGTTAATTTTAAAGCTTCATATCTGGGAAGTGACTTAAAAGATGCAAGTAGGTAATGTTTTAGAAACGTCTCAACAAAAACTACAAGAATATGCCGTAAAAATGGGATTTTATTTAGAATAGATTATTAAGAATAATCGATCACATTAACCTGGCATTGAAAAGATCACTTAAGGTCAAATCCATTATTTTTATCATGTCATTCTGTCTTCTCTAACAACCTACAACTTTTGTTTTAAACGTTTCTCTATAATTAACGTCGTTTCCGTAATCCAAGGGTCAAACTTTAGACACTTTAATTATACGACAAATACGGAACACTATATATATATATATATATAGGATGTTCTGTATTTGCCGTACAATTTCTCGTGGGCAAATAGAGAGGATTATATTGAGTCAAAAAGTTCTTTACCACTTTGCGAGATTTGCAATAATTACAGATATCTTAAATAATAAAAATCTACGAATGAGAGAAAACAGTCTGGCGCGCTTCGTGCGCTCATGATGTTATCCGTAGCAATACGTGGGGAGGAGCTAATATAATAACAGCATATACTATAACATATACTATAACATATACATAATAAAAGATAGCCGTGCGAAACGCGTCGAGCTGTCTTACGCGCGTAAGACAGCTCGATGCATGCTTATTCGCGGATCGTTGTTAAGATCTTGGTAACTATTGCAAATCTCGCAAAATGGTATAGGACTTTTCGACTCAGTTTGTGGTATAGGACTTTTCGACTCCTTCTATCTGCCTACAAAAGATGTTAAAGTAATTATGGGACTGTATATGTATATATACACATATATGCACATACATACATACATCTATACATACGTACACAAAAAAAAAAAACTTCAGCGCAAGAAACTTATACAACTTTTTTTTATCTAAGTAAACACATTTTCTCCAAATATACTTAATGTGTAATGATTAATGCTTATCACCATTACCTAAAGTGAGCTTTTACGTGTTCCGGATCAAGAAGTAACGTCGTCTTACAATCTTGTAAAGCGGCATAAACATCACCATCCCTAGACATATTACATATATATTATGCACACATAGAAAAATTAAACATGTTATACTTGTTTACTAAATTATTTGTGTTTTACATGTACAATATAAATTTTGACTATATTGTGATGCTAAAACTATTAATATAGTCAAAATAATTACCATCTGCGTTTCATGTAAGCAGCTGCCCGATTTGCGAATAATGTCGCTGCTGTTGGACAATGAATAATTGCTTTATTGTACAACTTAATTGCTAGGGAATATTTCTTTTCCTCAAAACCTTTATTTGCCTGTTAATTAAAATTAATGAAAATATTATGTTAATCATAATATAGTACGTAAATGTGTGCGTGTGTGTGTGCACAAGTAAAACTAGAAAGATAAGGAAAGTTTATATTAAAATAAAATTTGCGTTCATGTTAAAATAAAATTCACTTTTAAGAAGAAAGATGAGAATATAAGATTATTTTGAAAAATGCAACATACTTTCAAATGTGAATTCCATAGATATCTAGAGATAAGAAATAGCATAAAAGTAAAAATAACTTACTTCGCATTTTAATTCTTCAACATGTAGTGGCAAATTCTTTACATTTATACCAGCAAAATTATCGGTGTTGTCTACTTTGTTTTGTTGAACATAATGCCTTTGCAATTGCCGTTCGATTAAATCTAGCGAAAAAAAAAGATAATTGTCTACTAAAGACAGAAAAGATGATAAAATTGTAAAATATTACCTGGATGTTCTCTAAATGAATCACCATAAAATATTCTTGAATTGGTTGAATCAGTAATATCAAATAAGTAAATTTGTTCACCACCCATATTTACAAGTAATTCATTTCCATCATGGCTAAACGTCAAATAAGTAGTTGTAATACTTTTATTAATGTCGCGAAAACGTAGATGACCTATTTAATATTAAAATAATATTAAAGTAAATTATAGTCTCTGTCAAATAAATAATTAATCCTTAAAGTTTCTCATGGATGAAATTTTACCTCAAGTGAATTTCGTTTCAATGTTATTAAAAAACCGCAACCTTTGGCAACACTATAAGTATTTATTCACACGATCAATAATGACATTATCATAAAACAGATCAATTCTCCCATGTGCTTTTGATAAATATGCAGTTATAAAAATCGTTGGTAAAACTGCATGAAAAAGGAGCAGCCTCCGATGACCTTGAGCTTGACATGTAGGGTAAATATTGACAATAACGGACCACTCTCCGATCAACTTAAGCTTCACATATGTTTTCAAGGATATTGTACTGACAATGAGACATGCAAAAGGTTTTAGCCGTCGCTTGTTTATTAAAAAGTTATTAATATTGATAATAATGGGCCACTCTCCGATCAATTTGAGCTTCACATATGTTGTCAAGGACATTGTCCTGAGTGACATGCAAAAGATTTTAGCCGTCGCTCGTTGTTTATTAAAAAGTTATTAACAAAAAAAATTTTATAAATGAACTCTTATTTTTCGATTCCATGTACATTTTCTTCGTGTTGTAAGTGTGTAAGCAGAGGAAGGGACAAAGCCCCTCCTATATAATGAAATAAGGAACAACTTCCGATTAAATTCGCTTCATATCGAAAGTGTGTACGTGATTTTTTCGAGAAGCCAAATACTAAGCAAAACTGCGTGAGAATTCACAAATACAGAAAGTAATGAACAATGACGGCAATGAATAGTGGATTCAGAAGAAATAGTCAAATATAAACACAAAGTAATATGCACGCAAAACATGATAAGCTCGGGGGGGGGAGGCAGGAGAGCGTAGCCCCCTCTTGCTTACACACTTACAACATGAAGAAAATGTACATGGAATCGAAGAATAAGAGTTCATTTATAAAAGTTTTTTTTTAATAACTGTTTAATAAACAACAAGCGACGGCTAAAACCTTTTGCATGTCACTCAGGACACAATGTCCTTTATAACATATGTGAAGCTCAAGTTGATCGGAGAAGCCGTTATTATCAATATTTACCAAAGTTTTATCAATACGACATCGTTTTCCGACACCGTGTACATTTCAGAAGTAAATGTATGTATGCCTATATACATACATTAGTAAATGTATGTATGCCTATATACAAAAATATCTGTGTACACACAAATATTTATATGTATGCGTGAAGACAGTGTGTTCCACCCTCTCTATGAGGGAGCTCCACTATAAAAAAAACTAGATACATAGGTTTGAGTTGAACCTTACTTTGTGTAGAAACTTGTAAACCTATATGAGATCTCGCTACAATAAGCGACGACTTAAACCGAAATGAAGTCCATGGATTTACACACAACTTTCCACGCAAAACAAGGTTCAACTCAAACTCATGTGTCTAGATTTTTTATAGTAAAGCCTTTCCATAGAACGGGCGGAATACACTATTTTCACGCATACACATAAATATTTGTATGTAACATAGGCATTTTCGTATATATACATCATACATTTATTTTTCGTTGTTCATTAAAAAGTTATTATTGGAAAAAGTTTGAAAAGTGGGATGTAATTATTTGTAATTATTTGCTTTGGCAAGAAAAAGTTATACAATGTGAAAAGTTAGGAAAGTGCATACTCATGTAGAACACAGACATACGTTTAAATTTGTACATGGAGGCAGACCCCTTCCTCCCGTAGGGAAAGTTGAAAACACGTACAAAATCTTGCTGTGACAAGTAACGGCTAAAACCGAGGCAAAGTTCCACATAAGTTTACAACTTTTCACGTAAAGTGAGATTTAAATCAAACCCATGTGTCCAGGTTTTTGATAATAAAGTCCCTTTCGTATAAAAGCAGAACACACTGTCTCTATGCATATATTTTTTACGCAAAGCGAAAATCAACCTAAATCTATATGTTTGATTTTTTGATAGTGGAACCCTCCCGGTAGAGGAGATCTGTCTCTACGTACGTACACACTTTTCACGCGAAGCGACACATGGATTTATAGTTTACCAGATTTTCAACTTTTGTTAGTTTCTAATAATCATTTATGTGATTATATTTTGTATTAATAACTTTTTAATGAATAATGAAAGATGACTAAACCTACTTTGAGGCTATTTAGGAGAGTGTTCTTGACAAGAAATATATGTACATGTATGTATACAAACGTTTAGTTTATATACAGTAGCACTTAAATACTATTCATTAGATGTTCTGTTAATAATATTTTAACCAATAACGATCGCCGGCTAAAATCTCATACACTCACCTGCAAAAAAAATAGGCTATCTAACTTTAGCACAACTTTTTAACATTTTTCAATAGTAGGTAACTCAGTAAACAATCATCGTATTGAGATAAAAAAAAAGGCTCAAATTAAAGCTTAAACATTCTTCTTAACTAAAAAATTAAACTCAGTATTGAAATTAAATAAGATTTTTAAAAGTCGTTTGCAGGATCTTATGCAGAATATTCTCATATATATATATATATATTTATATATGTATATATATTTGATTGAAATTAATTTTTTTTTTTTTTTTTTTTTACCCACATATAAGATGCTAGTTTTGCATCATTCATATGTAGGACCCCATGTAACCCCCCAACCAATTTTAAAATATTGCGAAAAAACCTTATTTAACTCTTAAAAATCTTATTTAATTTCAATACTGACAATGAGTTTAAAAACTTCAGAGTCCTGAAGATCTGTCTTTTCTATTATTAATTTATTTAAAAAATTAAACTTGAGTTACAAACAATATTTTACAAATTAGCTGTTAAAAATAGACTTTGAAAAACAGAAAAAAAACTTTTTGTTAAACTGTTGCATTAGTCAGAAGAATCGGCTGCCTGGTACAAAATTGTATGAGTTTTGAAGCTCATTTCTTTCCTAACAAATACGTATTTTCAAAATTTTTCTACGATTTTTTTACAAAGTTATACCGTTTTGAAGAAAAATAGACAAAAAGAAATAACAAATTTGATTAACAGTATGTCTCAACAAATAAACGAATTGCTAAATGTTAAAAGAGACAATATGCATTATTAAACACGTAGACACACGCGCAACACGTACATACATAAATACACACGTACATACGCACGCGTGATAAACAAATGTTAATAATCGACATTTTTTCCATTTTAAAAAGAACGTACATTCTTTGTAAATCATTTATCATAGTAAAATAAGAAAAGTTTTAAAGGTTAGAGTTTACATTTGAGCCTTTTTTTATCTCAATACAATGATTTTTTACTGAGTTATCTGCTATTGAAAAATGTTAAAAAGTTGTGCTAAAGTTAGGAGGCTTATTTTTTTGCATTTTTTGAGTGTAGTATTATTCAGATGATCTTAACATGTAAAAATTGTTGAGATCGGGAGGTGGTCTTTATAATTGCATAAATATTGAGTTTTTTTAAAACAACAAAAAAGTTAGCTTGGGATATTTCACCTATGATATCTTAAATGTAAGATTTCCTACAGTTACAAAAAACATTTTTAATTCGGTTTTGAATTTTGAAGTTGAATTGTTGTTCTTAGAAGTGTTTTTAAGATACAAGAAAATAAATTGGTTTCTTCGTAGTGTTTTTATTTACTTCTTTTAGTTGTCAAGAATTAGGTTAGGTTAGGTTATCAGGAATCATTCTTTTTTAATAAAAGGATTTTTAACAATTATGATAACAGAAACGAATAAATTAAGTGATGTTAAGAATAAAAAAAGTACTTCTTAAACTTAAGAATTTCCCTAATAAAACTATTTTTAAAAGACCAATTGAAAATATCAAATTTGTCTTTTAAATTAACACATTGAATGCCGTGGGGATCACCGACAATGGCACAAGCATTGCATTACAAACAATTTCTTCCGTACTTTAGGCAAGTTATGTAAAATTGGTTCAGCATTCAACATGTTAAGGAAAAAAGTTGAGAAATAATTGATTAAAACATTGAAAACATTGCAAAAACTATTCATTTTGACAAAGCAGAATAGATGCTGGCTTTGCCCAAGAAAAGAGAATAAGAAATACGAGATTACAGTGAAATCTCGTTTATCCGGACCTCTTTTATCCGGAACGATTGAGGCCCAAACCTTTATTATACGAACTTCCCACTAGTCACTACCAGTGGATCTCTGTTTAACGAACGTTAAAACCTGTATTATCCGAACTATAACAAAAGATACTGGGGATGCTGGACCTTTATTAACCGGAAAACTCGGTTACCCGAACGTTTTTGTCCCCCGATCGGTCCGGATAAACGAGGTTTTACTGTATATGCACAATGTGTAATGTTATTTGCAATAATCATTGTTATTTGTAACTGTTGCAAGCGACAACTTCTCTACTTTTTTTCTAATATTTAATAATAAAACATTTAATTGCAAAATTTGCATTTGTTTGACTTTTTTTATTCTAAAAAAAAAAATGTATACTGAGATGAAATTTCACCCTATGATAGCATTACCGTAATTTTTTTATATGACAACCTTTAAGGATTAACAAGAAAAAAGTATAGAAACAATGTTATATCTAAATAACAAACCGGCGATGAAGTATTGTGCAGCATCTCGTGGAATATTATCATTCGGATTCGGATCGCCATCGCTCGGTCGATATGTATTTACCCAATCTGTGTTCTCATGTGCAGGATGAATTGAAGGAAGCTACAATTTGTTGGAACCAAGTTAATCTTCGCAAAAAATGAATAAAAAATGAATAAAAAATCAAAACTTTCTTTTTTGCTGAAAATAAATAAATATACCTGTGACAGTTTGATCATTCGTCGATCGTATATACGAATGTAAGCGTCGTTAGCACCGATGGCTATTAGTTCAGGTTTTCTTGGATTTGCAGCAATACATTTGCCTTCTGCGCCGTGACCCATATGATATATAAGATTCACAAGCACACTTTGATCATTAGTTCTGCAAACATGTTGCATACGGATGTCATACTGCAAGACAAGACCATCTTCGCCTACACTCCAAAACAAGAATGGCACACTAGGCACAGTAGCAATACGCTTAATACGTTGCTTATGACATTTGCATACAAATGTAGGCTCAGCTGTTTTAAGGTTGTGCATCCGAATTCTACAGTCTCCAGCACCTGATACGAGTAAATTGTCATATGGTTTTGGCATAAACTAGAAACAAAAATATAAATATTGATCATTATTTCATAATTAATATAAATATTATCAAAATAGAACCATTCATTGTAAAAGCAAGAAATTTAAAACATTTCCTAGAAGCTACATACTCTCTCTCTCTCTCTCTCTCTCTCTCTCTCTCTCTCTCTAGCCACACATATATCAAACAAAGAAATCTGCACAATAAATATATTTTACCTTTACAGAAAAAATGTTTCCATTATGGCCTGACTGTAGCACTAATTTCTTTTTATAACGAAATGGATCCCATAATATAATATTCCTATCATCTGATGCAGATGCAAGGACTCTATATAAAACAAATATTTATCAAATCAAATGTTACAAAATAAAAATATGTAACAGATACATACTGTCCAGTCTCATTCCATTCTAAACAATTGACACATCCTGTATGACCTTTTAATTCTTTTTCTAAACCTAAACGTAATATCAGATTATCAGTAATTTGTAGTCTTTGCTGAATTATATTTGTCACTGAATCCTAAATTAAATACAAAGAATAATACAAATTAATTTATGCATACATATATGAATATAGTATATATTAGTATATATGTGTATTAGTATATATGTGTATTAGTATATATGTGTATATATTAATAATAATCAGTAAGAATATTTTTCAACTTACTTGTATTTCTCTCTGATGTACTAAGTTTAGGACTCTATAGTCCTTCTTCTGTATGCTAGGAAACATTACAATATCTAAGTCACTACTAATTATGGCACAATATAAATTAATATTTCCTGTAAATAAACAAAAGTGTAAATAACAAATATATAAACATTTATAAATTGAACAGAAGTAAGATTTATAACCTATAAGCGTTTTGTTCTAATATGTATAAGATGTGCAAGTTATCTTAACATCCAGTTTATTACAAATTGCAGATATTTGCATTGTTTTATTAAGAAAATGATCAGTGTTTAAAGATATACAGAGTATCTTAAACGAAGAAATTTTATAACACTCGTTTTCATAACACTGAATTTGATACACAATCAAATAAGCAATTAATAGAAACACGTTATTACATACATCTTATATTGCGTGCTTTTGATTTATTCAAGAAATTTCTAATCAAGAACAAATCAAATGTTTATTTTATTGACATCTTTATAATATGCTATTCTCTCTTATCAAAGATACTGATAAAGTAGATTTGTAAAACACACATTATATACATACATAAATTCTCGTAACAAACTATCCGAATCGGACCAGAATATTGTAATTGTAAATATATCTAAATGTATATATATGTACATGAATGTGTGCAACTTAATTCGCTACTTTGAACTTTAATTTTTAGTTGTGAAAGTTTTGTAATCCGAATTTAACATTACGTACATCACAATTCGTACATCTCGTACAAGTATTTACTTTCGTTAACAATATATAAATAAATAAATAAATATATATATATCTGTGCGCGATTACTTTAAAATAATTGCACAATCATGGTGTACATACATGATAAACAATAAACAGCATACGAAATAAGACATAAGACTGTGTATCGTATATATATATATATATATATATATATACATATATGCATATACATAATTTAAGCTCCTTGCACAATGTAAAGAAATAGCGATAGCGATAGAAATAATAACATCGGCTTTATAAGGGCCTGAGCAAAATAGAAAAAATATTAGGGAAATATAGAGAATAAGAATTAGAAATAGAAGTTAAATGTAATATAACAATGACAAAATATAAAATATAACATAAATATAAAAAGTATGTCTTATAACATAAATATAAGAGTATGCTTGTACGATATACAGCCTATATTTACATACATTTATATATTATATTTTATTTTTTCGCATTGTGCATTACATTTAACCTCTGTTTTTAATTCCTATTCCTATATTTTCTCTATTGTGCTCGGGCCCTTAGGGTTTATATTTATAAATGATAATAGAAACAGCGGAATTTAACATTCGGAAATACATATGTATCAATGCAGATTCGAACACGAAATAGGCAATAGCGATAAAATTTCCGACAAGTTAAAATTCTGTGGCTGCGTTCGAAGAGCGCGCTATCACCGCTGTTGCATCATTCTATCTTTTTTGCTCAATGTAAAATAAAAATAGAATGATGCAATAGCGCTGGCGATCGATTGTGGATCTATTCAATGTATAGTGAAAATTACAAAAGTGAGCAAATTTACTAGTTCTTGACCAATAAGATCATAGATATTTTAGTAAATTTGCTCACATTTGTTATTTTCACTACGGCTGCTTTCCTTTTAGGAGACACAGTCGACACATTCGACACAAAACGTCACACGTCGCCAATCAGTGCTGACTTTTAGCCAG
>QVOB01013965.1:0-15864 GCA_014839585.1 Pseudomyrmex concolor
ATAACGGTTTTGTTTGATCGTTGATTATTCTCGGATGACATCGCATCGACGTCTTTTAACGTGATAATGCGCAACTATAATTTGTATAGAACTCTATAATTTGTATAAAACTCTATAAATTATTGTAGCTCTCGCGCGCGTCCCATAATAATGCATACAACAATAACGGCAATCGAGCAAAAGTTTTTTTTGTTTTTTTCATGTATAGCGAGGCGTCTTGTAACGATTGACGTCAATTTAGGTAATATGTAATCGCGAATCGATCGTTTTGCGGCCGAACGATCGTCGCTAAAGTACGTTTAAGCGCTTTTTGATTCGCATCAAGTGGTCCTGACAATCGCGCCAGATATCGCGATGCCGTTCAGTCTTAGAAGTGGCACATCCGAACGATTGATTTCAATCGAATAACCGGCGACAAAAGAAACTTCTCGTCTGGGTTTTGCAAATTCACCGTCTCGTCGTTCTCTCTTCGTTTTGTTATAGATATCTAATCTGTTTGAAAATCGACAACGCCGCGTTCTCGCTCGCTTCAATCGGGTATCCTAATTAAAAAAGAAAAAATTACTACAGCAACAAAGAGTGTTTTCAGTTGTTCTCTTACGCGAAATTTATCAAACGGCTAGCTTTCTTTGCTCGCGTGTTGTATTTTCTTTAGAAATATAAGCGCACAGATGTTATACATCAGCGCAGAAATCTGTCGCGTCTTAATAACGTTTTAACAACGTGCGGGTTTTGATTAAAAATTGATCTCGTGATTGTCTCGAGTTTTAATTGCAAAATTGCACTTTTTCAACACCTACACGGATTTTATCAATTTGAAAAAAATACGAAGGTATTTGAAAAAATATCGTTTTATCCACGTTATTTGATTTTTAATTTCTTCAATAATTAAGTAACGAAAAAGAGCCTTTAAGCTTTCTTCTACTAAAGATTTGTAATATTTTCACACACATACACACACCGAGTTTCTCGTCATTAAAATGAAAACTACTCGGAACATTTCTCGCAATTAGAAATTCCACTTCTGAAAATTCGTCAATTAGACTCCGGTTATGGTTTTAGTATTAATTAACAAGCACGCGCGCGCGTTCTTTCTTCTTCTCTCGATCGAAGCGTAGGAAAACTTTTAAGACTCTCAATCTTGTGCGCGCGTATTGTATATCTATATATTCCTTAACTTTATATTTACCCGCTCGTCGGGGAATTATGCATTAACATTGCTCTCGGGATATAGTTAAGGGTTGACGGTGATGTTTGACGGGGGAAGCTCGGCTTTGAATTGTATCGTGCTTAGGCGAAGTTTTAATCGTGTCGCTCATTAAGGCCGTTAGCGTCGGCACGTATCGTTGATCTCTCCGTCGTTAATCCATTATAATTTACTCGTGGAGTTTCTCTCCGAGCGCGCGGATATATACAATAACGCGCGACACACAGTGTGTTGAACGCGCTAAAGAAGTTTATCGAAGCGCAATTCGCCGCTGTGATTTTTAATAACGACGAAGCAAAAGGATGAATATCCCGCGAATTTACGTATTTGATGCGTTTATATAATTTTTTATTTTTATTTTTATTTTTATTTTTTTTTTTTTGTGTCGTTGCGTCTCGCGCGTTTTTTTCTTTGTGAACTTTTGCAGATGTGCGATTTGAGAAAATAAATGATGACAGACGACCGATCACGAAGAGATTCAGTGTAGACGATTTTGAAAAGATCGCGATAATAACGATCGCCGTTCAAAAGTCCCTCAAGAGAGAGAGAGAGAGGGAGAGAGATTGAGCGGTGAATGAAAAAAGTGGGACGAAGAAAAGAAGAATTAATTGCGACATTCGCACGTTGAGTTTTTCTCACAGTCGACATTTCCCGTTTTTAATACACCTACTACGTATATCGATCTCTGAATTTTTCTACGTGTGTACGCGTGACTCGCGCGCTCGCAAATCTTTTCCGACGACGGGACTGATTGCGCTGCATTTTCTACGGGCCGTGGATTGACAGACACCTTGCATTTCGGTGCTGTCGCGGCGCGCTGCTGCGATTCCAGGCTGCTACCTAGCCGGCGTAACACACGTACATACGGAGCAGCTTCGGCTGTGCAAAACGTTATGCAACCCAGTTTCGAAATTCAGAAGGGAGGACAGGCGCGCGCGCGCGTGTTTGTCGGACAATGGTGCAATCCGAGCTACGTGGAGATTGCGATTAATCTTCTCAATTTATTCCTCTACTTACCCCCTTATTCACCCTCCTCTCTCCCGCGCGTCTTTCCCGTTAATCGATCCGCGAAATGTGCAAGTCACTGTGACGCAAAAAAAAACCACTTGAAACAAAATTACTCTCCTTGATTGGAAACATTGTTATTATTTGAAACACATTTTGAAAAAAAAATTTTGATCTCGTTTGTAAACATTGTTATTCGAAAAATATGTTTAGATCGCATCTGTAGTACTACAATTTCGATTCTAATTAAGCGAACGCTTGTGTAATACTTTCCGAGTAAAAGTTTCTGTTACGATAAAAAATTAAAGTGTTGTTGCAGCTGTTACATTTCGAGCCACATAGATTCGGTAAAAACTGGAACATCTACATTCTCCGATGGAACAGTGATCTTTATATTTTTTTGAATCGCCACATATTCTCTACGTCATTGCGAGCTGTGCTCTTGCGTGCGGATCGTAATTAATCTTATCAATTTATTTCGCAACGCGCGTTCGTGTAACAGCGCCGAACTTGAAAAATTGTTAGTTATCCTCGATATCTCGCTATTTTTACATGTACTCGCTATTTTATACATGTTTATTGTCTTTTTTTTGCAAAAGCAATATTTCGTATTTTGGTCGTACCAAAAGATCGCACACACGTAGATTTCGAAGAATTGCAAATTGTTTTTGTGAATTAAAAGGATTAAAATTCTCTATTTTCACTAATATGATGAAGAGACATAAAAATTGTCAAACGGCGATCGAAAAAATCACGACTAGCACTTAAACTGTTATCGCAATAGTGCACGAATTGCATATGAGAATTGCCGATAACAATACAGTCATAAAAATTTTAATTAGACCTGTAAGCTTCGGACGTTTCTCGATGAAAACGTCTTTGTTTAAAGATACAAGAGAAGTGAATGTAATTTTTCAATCTGGATGATTATTCAAGAGAGAAAAATTCTAAACAGCGACAAAATTAATTTTTGAAGAAGATAATTGTTACCGTTAATTATTTTTCTTTCTTTCTTTCTCATACATACACAACAAGAGATATTTAATAAATTGCAATATATTTTCGCGGGATTTTTAACAAGTCGCGATTTCCGTCACAGTAATATTCAATAAAAATATTAAAAGCAGAAGATCTTAAAATGCGTCGTTCGACTAACGGAAAGTATCGATTTTGTTTAAATTCGATAAAACTTTTAGAGAATTTCAAATCATAAAATCTCTCGGAGTATGTTTGAAGTTGTGTTTCGTTGCTGGGAAAATATAAAATCTCGCGGAAGAGTTCGCCGCAAATAATCTCCTTCGAGCTGCCTTTAAGAAAATGTCGTCGTGTACACTTCATAAAATCATTATTATTAACACAGAAGAAAGGTTTTTTTAACTTTCGTAAATCACACACACGTCGTAAAAATCGCGCGATCTCGCGCAAAGATTCGATTCACAGATGAAAGTATACAATTTCTCTACGTGAAGTATATGTACACCGCGCATAAACACAAAAAAAAAAAAACAGTTTCGGTGCGATAGTTCGCGGTCAGAGAGAAAGAGAGGGATCGATCGTTGATGCACTTACGTCGAAATGCGCATCCGTGTCCTTAAATTGCCTCGTTTCTTCGTGTCGGTGGGAAAAGACGCGCGAGTAGGATCGTCGCCGTTGTCGGCTTTGCTCATCGCCGGCTAACCTTGCACTAAACTCCGTCATTTAGTTTCGTGCCGCGATAACAAAATGCCTCGCGAGAGCGTTGGTAGACTGCATTTTAGAATCTCTGTCGGTTTGATCAGGGCACACACATGTGCCGCCGCGGTCGCGCTCGCGGCAATTCTTTGCCACTTAACAACGGTTTCATTAACGATGTCCCCGATTTACTTCTGTGCGAAAACGGTCGGAATTCCGGATTCGCGTAATCCTCGCGACAGAATTACAGCCGCACTTGTTCCACGTCAGTTTATAATAATTGTCTTTTTCGAATCTTTTTCTTCTTATTTCTTTTTCGAATCTAAGATTAATTGTAAAGAATCGCGCAGTTATATGTTTTGTGTTTTTAAGAAATCGCAATAAAAATAATAGTTGAAGTAACTGTTCCAATGACCGGACGTGTAGCACCGGTCGCCGGACACGTTTATCAAAAAAATAATTAAAAATAAATTATAGAAATAAAGATACAAGGAAATATCAATATCAATGAATAAAAAATATAAAGTTAAAAACTATAAGTTAAAAATATATCGTGAAAAATACTTGAAACATTGAGAATTATTGTAACTTTTATAAATCTAATAATTATTTTTATGAACAAACGTCCGGTACACGTGTCCGGTCACTGAGACATTTACGTTATATTAAAAAAATTAAAGTATGTACAACGTATTTGGTTACATGTAAAAATGTGTATTCGCATGTTGTTGATTGCTTTGTAATTACGTACATTATGCGAACGTAATTGCTGTAAATTTCGTCGGGCGTCAAGCTTGACATTGAATTACATTTAATATTTTTTTTTATAAAACACAGTTGTCGCTTGCAATAAAAAAAAAGAGCTTCTACGGGAGAAGAGAGACCTAGTAGCCCAGATATTGGAAGAGTCATCTATTGTGCGAAACCAACGAAGATGGAGATAACGTAATGAAACTAACTGGCTTGGCTCTGACCAATTAACTGACCCAAGCACGACATAACATTTAACGTACAGAGTTGCCTTCCCCTGTTCACGTGACTGTTTACACCGAGTGTATAGAATTACATGGAAATCCGTTGTCGAGAAAAATACTTGCGATATTGATGTTAAAAATGGCGATACGTCCTCCTCAGTTTTTCTTTTTTTTCCAAAAATAACAACAAAAATATACTTTTTACATGATTTCATATTGCAAGTCATAGTCGGTGTTAAAGATGTACAATTTTTCTATTCTTCGACGCTCTCCACGTCGCGTGCATCTATTTTACTTTCGCGCGCGTCTGACTATAAAGCAACAACTTTCACTGATAAAGTAACGAGAATCGCCGTCGCCGCCGCTCGTCGGTCCGATCCTCAAAGGATCGACTCTACTTAAATTTTTTTTTCCTCACCAAATCCCATTAAAACGATCCTCTATCGATTCTCCTGGTTGCGTCGACACTCACGTTTTTATCGAACGTATATAATCCCGTAAAGTAAAGTCTCGCATTCAAAAAACGGGGGATGAGAGGAGAGAGAGGGATGAGGAGGGAGGAAGAGCGAGTTGCGCGGGCGGCCGAGTTTTGGATCACTACCCCCGTGCATCGTAGGTGAGGGGGCGAAATGTGCGGTGGGTGGTATGAATTTTCTGAGGTTGCGCATCGTGCTCGTCGGAGCCTGAACTTTGCAGTAGGCGGCCAAGTAGGTAGCCGAGCGCAAACGGAAAACGGGTTCTCCTGTTCTCCTGTGTGTGCCGCGGCGCCGGATATATCGTTCGTACAAGAGTTCATACACGAGTCGATTCCGTGTCACAGTTCGGCGCACGTGAGTGCCTCTCCATCCGGAGTGGATTTAGTAGATTTTTTTTTTTAACGAGAACAAAAGGGGCGAGTGTCCGAAATGTGTCAATTGAATCGAATTGCGAATTCGAGATGTAATTTGATTATCGGCGCGTTTAAAATCACTCACTGTTTGATTAATTTCGAAATCCGATGAATACATGGTTTGTTTGTCGCGATTCTGTGATGATATTTTTTTTCCTACATATGCTGTTTCGAACAAAGTATTTTTAATAAAAGTTCTGATAAGATTTTTACAAACAAATTGCTAATACTTTTAACGTAAATGTCTTGTAAGTGTTTTCGCTACCGATATCGATTAGAAATTTATAATTGTTTTTATGTATCTATTTGCGGCCTACTTTAAGCAAGTTCGTGCGGCTTTTTAGGTCAATAAGCTGTTCGTAAATTTTCGAACAAGCCGAAATCGAGGATATGCGATACATATTCATAGCGCATCTTTTATTCACGAGTCTTTCCCACCATTTTCCGTTGTCATGCGATTTTTTATCTTTTTTTTTTTCCTTATTTTTCTCCTTCATCCCCGACGTTAAACGAATCTTAAGCTCATTCTCCTTTAGAAAGCTGACACGACGCGTCGCGGAGAGATTAATACTGTTCATCCCATGGGAAAGTTGAGAGAAAAATAAAAAACGCGACTCTAACTACTTAAGAAGTCTTCGGAGAAATTGCGAATTATACGCCGTCTGATCGCGGAATATAAATGAGAGGATCTCAGAAGAGCGACTCGTGTTCCTCTATTTTTTTACAATAACAATGCTCATAAAAAGCAATTGTACTCCCTCCTTATCTGTAGTAGCGAACGTAAAATAATGTCTAACAAAATATCAAATTTAAATCACGCAAATTTAAATTAGCTCAAATATATTAATTATATTTAATCATTTATATATATGTACAATAAAAATGATACGACAATATAAAATGATTGATGATTCGCAACATCTCATTACCTAAAAGAGAGATTTTTTTCGAGTTTGTTTCTTTCCTCGACGAACTTAAAAGATTTTGTTAAACGAATTTCATACAGAAAACGGAACAAGGAAGAAGAAAGAAAGATATTTTCTAAATTCAATATTTATACACAAACGCAACAATAAAATTTTTAAAGCAGTGTACTTTCAAGATTCAGTTTGAATAAAGATAAATGATAATTAATACATAAATTAATTTGTTTAAAAAAATTTTCAAAGATTCACCGAGGAAAAAAAAACACGCTCGAAAAAAGGAAACCTTTCTTCGAGTTAATGAGATGTTGGCGAACATCGTTCGTTTTTTCTTTTTGCTTCTTCGAACAAATCTCTCGCTTTCATTCAAATCTCATTGTACGCTCATCCGTGTCAAGATAAATGACTAATGAATCCGCGCTGAAAGCGCGGCTGAGGTGCGAGTGTCGAGGGCGCGAGTCTCGCGAGAGAGAAGGGAAAAATGTCAGTGTTCAGTATCGAGAGGGTTGGTTAACAACACATTAATGCTCTTTCAGTTCTCCCGCGTTACCTCTCGGCTGTCCGCTCACGCGCCGAATTAATGTTTTCGCAGATACGGGCCATTGATTTTACGTCAAATGTGGTTACGGGAGTTCAGTTATCGATGCTGACACACCGCCGTAGTAATGTTTGTTTGCACATGCAACCAAACGTTGCGCGTTCCAATCGATTTTCGATTAAATCGATATCTAAACCGGTGTACTTTACCAGCGCGAAAACGGGGTTTGATCCCGCTCAAAATTCGTGTCAACAGCTTGAGACACAGCATTTGTTTCGTTTTAATCGCAGATATGAAAAAACAGCTGATACGTTTTACATCCTTGTATCGTAAAAGGCGGCCTGTCTTGATAACACGTTCGTATTGCGACATTTTACAATGTAATTACATTTCTACGTATACACAGGAGGGAGCATAATGCATAAATTTCTGCAATTTTCGTGAAAGTCGCGAAGAGAGTATTATTCAAGTTTTCGGTCAGGTGTGTGTTTCGGCTTATCTATATATATATCTATCTATTATCTATATATATATATCTATATATATATATATATCTATATATACACACATCGGAGCTCTGGAGTGATCACCGAAATTTGATAAAACTCGCCGTGTTCACGCACGTAATCACGCAACCCTATCGTTAGTACCGAAATAAGTCCGGTTACCCGCGGTGGAGATACAGCAGGTAGATTATTAGCATCTCACTGAAGAAGGTCGGGAAGATCTATAGTCAATTCCAGAACGCCTCCCAGATCGCCTATAAAGATAGAGAGTATATTTTCGTGCAAAAGCGATTCAAAGGACGCTTCGATAAAGGAATCAAAAGACGTCGGTCGTTTCGCTTTGTTGCAAATACTACAAGTAGAAGAATAAAACTCTATAAAAAATGTAACAAAAGAATACATTATATATGAAGTAATGACTCCAATGAGACCGGACATGTACCGATGGCCGAATAATATTGAAGAAATAATTAGAAGATGTGTAAATGTGTTTAAACATAAAAATTCTCGATGTTTTAACTATTTTTTACAACACGTTCCGTGTCGAACTCGAATGTAATAAACGCGTTTAACGTGTATTATCGGCGGCACACGTAGAAAGTGTTGAGATACGTTTTTAGATATTAATTTCCAACTTTATACACGCGTATGTAAATACTTTTAATTATTTCTTTAACAAATGCCAGTGTGATATTCCCTGTACGATATCATCGGGGGCATCTTCGAAATACAGGTTCCGGATAGAATCGCAATTGAGAAAAAATGGCTGAGGAGCAGCCGAGATACAGACTGATTTACTTCAACGCGCGAGGCCGTGCCGAGCACATTCGCTACATATTCGCTCACATCGGCATCGATTATATCGACGAGAGGATTTCCAACGACCGCTGGCCCGAGTTGAAGAAATGTAAGACAGATGTTAAACAGAAAGACAAAAACTCGTCCCGCTTAGATTAATTAATAAAATCAATCAATTAAATTTTAAAAGAAATAAATATTCACGAGATACACACAACAGATACGTACATGTACCTAGAAACCGAGAGCGTGTTTTTGAAACTTCAATAATACAAATTTATTCTCTTGCGCTCGTTTGTTACAAAGTTAGCGGGATAATAAATTTTGTTTGAACTTAAACTTTCATCGGATACACAAAACGCGAAATGTTTCTATGGTCGGTTGAGCGAAAATAAATTGCTGTAACCGAGTTGCGCGCTTAAAACGCAATCTGTATTCGATTTGGAACTTTTTTCTTATGTATAGCGATGCCTTACGGGATGCTGCCAGTTCTCGAGATAGACGGCAAACCGATAGCGCAGAGCAACGCCGTGGCGCGTTACCTCGCACGTGAGCACAATCTCGCGGGCAAGGACGAATGGGAATCGATGCTGTGCGACGTGCTGGTCGATACTTTGGGAGATCTCAAACAGTGTAAGTGATACTACAACGATTTCCCGATTTCCGAAATGGAAAACACGGCTTGTACGACGACGCGTTTTTTCTTAATAATAAGCGGATTGTCTCGCATCTCGATTGCAAGTAATCCTTATTTTTCGTTTTGGTGAAATCATCATCAACAAGAGAGAGAGAGAGAGAAAGAGAGAGAGAGAGAGAAAAAGAGAAAGAGAGAGAGTTTTTAAACTCGCGCTAAAGAGAGAAAAATTGTCGCCTCATCGATTTTTTTTCACGCCCAAACTTCAATCACGGTACGTGATTATCACATCGATAACATTTCTTGTGACTTTTCTCCGTCTTTGAAAACGCAATTACAACTCGTCAAAAACTCGATTTTCCGATACGCGCCTCGAGAGATTCGAAACAATAAAGAGACGAAGAAGAGCGCATATATAGTGCCGCCGCTTCTCGACACAAATCTCTCTCGGAGAGAATATGCGACGAGATGTACATACATACAGAGAGAGAGAGAGAGTTCCCATAGGTAATAATGGACGACATAATCGAGCGGATGTAGTCTTTTGTATTTATTCGCGATTCGTCGCTTTTTTTGGTTTTTATTCCGAAAGTCTACTTTGAACAAAGAGTTGATTTTGGTACATTTTAGAGAGCTCGAAAGTTTTTTCAGACATACAGAAAGAAAAATATGATCAAAGTCTATGAAAATTCTGTTTTAACAGGCATGTTCCAACTTTGCGCAATTGTATGTGTTTGTCAAAATAGATTTGAGAGAAAAAGAAAAATTATACGACATCTATGGATTAACTTCAGCATTGAAAAAGACGACATCCTACGATCCTACATTGCGTATGATAAAAAAATTTACAACACACAATTGTCGTGTTCGAGCTTTCTGTCTTATCGAATTCTGTTTTAATAAGCGAGAAGTAACGATTCCGTTTTGTCATTTTCTTTTTGCACTAGACTAATTTGATGAGCTTAGCAAGAGAGTGAAATTCAACGCGCGCATGCACACGTGTTACGCGAACGAGGAGCTGTGTTGCTGGCGCATGGCCAACATAATATCCGAGTAACAATACGCGTGTCCAATTAGACGCTTAATGAGATATCCTAGATCTTAACGCCGCCGGTCAGTTATGAGATCATTATCTGATTTAGATGTTCGCTGTAATAAACAAATAGCTTTTACGTCGAGAACACAGTATACATACACGCAACTTCCCGATTGCAATCTAAGAAGCGCACGATTTACTTTGTTTTTCCAGTCATTTTTCAATACCGCACGGAGGAGGATTCCTTCAAAAAGGAGGAAAAGAAAGCGAGGCTCTTGAGGGAAACAATACCGTTCTATCTGAATAAATTCGAACAAACTGTCGCCGATAACGGAGGTTACGCAGTCGGTTCCACGGTAAAGAGAGAAACAATCTCAAAGTTCAAATAAAAACAATCTCGATGTACACGAGAAAAAATTTTTGCTGGAATAGCAAAAGTTTTCTTTCCGTAAATAAAATCAAATCGAAATTCAATTCGCATTATACACAGATTTTAATATTACGTACTGCTTATTATTGTATAAAATAAATAAAACAAATCGAGTTAATTGCGCGAAAAAATTTGTCATATCGTATTAAAAAACAGATTCGAAGGAGAGAGAAAAATTTTACACACAAACATCATTTCTACTGATAAGATGCTGAAAATTTGCGTCAAATAAAATCTTGAATAAGAGTTCGAACAAATGCACTCGCCCGAAATTTTCTGGGCTCGTGCAAAAAGTTCGCGAGCTTTCAATGAAATACTCATATTTTTTAAGTACGCGCATCAAATTAAAAATTTCCGTTACGTTGAGAGAGACAAACCCTATGTAATAGAACACGCCTGCTTTTCCAGACTACGTGGGCGGACTTCGTGTTCACCGTGGCGTTGGAGAACTTCGAAAACATTTTCGGCGCGGCCGCTCTGGAGAATTATCCGGCATTACGCGGCTTGAAAAAACGAGTGCACGAGATTCCCGCGATCGCCGAGTGGCTAGCCAGACGACCTCATTCCGAGTTCTGAGATGTTGCCGAGATTATTGACGAAATCCGAAGAGAATAAATGATCACGTGGAAAATACGCGTGAAAATGCTATAGCGCGAAAGAAGATGTTTTTAGAATATTGTGTAACAAATCAAACTGTTCAATGTGTTCACTATCGCTCATTGTGTGCATATTTATGTATATTACGTATATATACAGGATGTCTGACAAATTTTGACACAGCTAAAGTGTGAGAATAGATTGTGCTTATATGTATATGTAGTGCTGATGTATGTGCTTCTGTTTTGTTTTGTTTTGTTTTTTTTTTTTTTTTTTATTTATGAATATAAAGTTAAATAATTGTAAAAAAAGTCACAGGGTAACGTATATTAAATGTTTAAAAATGGAAATATATTATTATATATTCAACAACAACGCAAAGTATAACAATCAAAAACTTTCTGCAAAAAAAGAATTAACGTATCAATGCGCGGACAACGCATAATGTGTATGCAATATTGTTAGATGCTGTGTGTGTGTGTGTGTGTGTGTGTTGTTAGCAAATATACCTAATCATTTAAATCGTATGTTATATTAGTCATTTAATTTATTCTGTTCGTTCTTAACAATAATTAATTTACTTCTGAAAGGTCGCTAACTCACAATGAACGTGTCAACCGTAATTTGATCTTGAGTAAAAAATGAGCTTAATTTAATTTTCAAATATTGTTAGAATTGTAGTAAATTCGTAAAATTATACACATCAAAATTAATAAATAAGCAAAAATGTCATTAATCAAAACAACATGTCACAAACAAAAAGTATAAAAAATAATTTATATATACATATATAAATATATATCACCATTAAATTCGTATAAAAATAGCGAATAAAGAAAATCAGTCTATGATGTGTGATTGTCTTTATTTACGCCATTAAAAATCAGTGCGAAATATAGACGGACACTACGCATGCAATATAAAAATTGTTCCTTTCAGCTATATTTAATATAAATATATGTATATCTCCTAGAAATTACATATAGTCTAATCTGTATATAGATTTAGTATCTAGTTAAAGTCCATTACATATTATTATGAAATATTAACTTTAGATAATTAGGAAATTACTGAAACAATGTATAAAAAAAGATTTTAAAAAACTGTAACTGAAAGAAACAAGCGATAAAAGTTGATTTTTTAACTCATATTTGTGCGGTCCCTTCGTCGTCCATCGATGTATCTTCCTCTCTAATCCTCGGTCCTCTCCAACTCCACAGAAATGATCCAACAGACTTTGCGTCGTCCGACGTAGTCGTAACACTTTTTGTCACTCGCGACGCGGAAGACGCGAAATATATTCAATATATACACGCGAAATTTAAGTTTCAATACACTTCAAAATTTATACTTTTCCAAAGTCCACACTTAATTATTCGATTTAAAAAAAAACACTTAAAAACACTTGAATAAAGTTTTTATATCGAAACGAGTTTCGATTTATTTTCATATATGATCCATTATTTGCGTAATACTGTTACGCAAAATCTCGTTGTTGGCTCTGCGGTGTATCACTGCGAAGACTTTCCCGCAGTTCAGTTTAGCGAAAATTATTTCGCCTTTATTCAACCAAAACATGACGATATATTTTTGCGAATCATATAAAAACATTCGTGACTCTATACAATATGCGTACACTTTCAAAATATCGCGAGGTTAAATTTAAAAAAACCGATCTAATCATCGCGAATTCATATATGAAAGAAGTCGAATTTAACATTTCAATAATCGACAAAAATCTATCTCGTACAGATAATAATTAAATTTCAACAAATAAATAATGGAGTATCTTTAACGTTATTTCTCTATTCTCACGATTTTATTTTTATAAAATATAAATATGATTAATCTTTTGCGATATTCAAGTATAATGAAATAAAAAACTGTAAAAATCAGAAAAGAATATTACGAAAATAAAGTATTAAAACAACCAAAGTGAATCTACTATTTTATGCAAAATAATTACAATAATTTTAATCTAAGATTAAAGATTGCCCTCGCATTTGTGGCGCAGTTCAAGCGTCAATTTTGATACAGACAAGGCGGACAAAAATTCCGCTGTGATGGAGATTTAAAACATCGAAAACAATTTATAAAAATATCAAGTAACATATTTTATTAAGTACCAAATAATATTTTATTATGTAAAATTATATTGATATATATGTCTAGCAAGTTTTAGAAAAAACATATCATTTCTTTGTTTCTTTTTTTTCAACTTTTTATATAGAATTCTTCAAGAATAATTCTTTTCATATCTTATTGTTGCAAAACATAATATTTTAATTGTGAATTTTAAATGTAACATTGCATATATATCAATACAGAATAAATTCAAATTATGTGCTCGATATTTCAAGACTCGCAAAAACAAGAATCTATACGCGCTTCGCACTGATTTTAAACCACAACCCTAAACAACCCTAAAATGTACTCACGAGCGCTGGCCACCTTCTGCATACGTCACACTCTGTAACAAAAAAAAGTTCTTTTTATTGTAGATGTAAACTAAGTAACGTTTTTAACGTTTATTTAAATGTCATAATATATATTTTAGCTTTAGAAAAGTAAGAATTTCCAAAGTAGTCTATAAGAAAATATTTGACGGTTATGGTTACAATAAAAATGTTTGTAAAATCAATATACCTTCGTGCCAGCACCCTAGTGTCCGAACTGGCTTTTCGCAAAACGAATTTCACATCTCCTCTGCGTGAATGAGCTGCAAAAATATAGAAAAACTATTAAAAGAGATGCGATACAAGTTTATCTAAGAGAATAATATATTTTTTAATATGAAAAATGTTTGTTGCGGTACTTAATATCTTATTGTTTATAAGAAAAACAAACCTTTGTACTATCACGTCTTTGAAGTGCGATATCTCAGGCTAAGCGGACGAGCGAACAAACAACCAAAAGAACGACGATGCACCGCGTCCTGCTAGTTTTCTTTCTCTCCACTGCTTAACTCCTTGTTTACTTCCACTTTGCTTCCTACTTGAAAAAGAAACAGAAAGTAATATAAATATATTCAAGATCATACTGCGTACCGATTTAACTGCATCAATTATTTACTCGTGTTTATATTCTGTACTGTTATATTTTCTAATAAATTATCTTGCAGTGTAGAAAAATATATAATTTTTATAAGTAATTTTATGTTATTCAATATTATTTTGTGTTAATTAATAGTATTTTATACTAATAGAAGATAATTTAATAAGATACTTACTTGATTGCAATCCTGCTCTGTAGATCACTGGATTCGCCGCTTGGCGAACGGCCGCGATTGATGTTCGCCGATTATCACTCGCGATACGAATTACACATCAATGAGAACATTCGTTACTTTGCGACACACACGAACTGTTGATATTCGCGCGCGAGATAATGAGACAAACAACGCGAGAAACAACGAAACGAATTCGAACGTGCTTCTCCGTGTTCTCCGTGCTCGAGCCATTTTGTGTCGCGCGAACGCCGCGAAACAATTTCACCGTCTAACCCGTCTGTATCGTTTTCGACGAGTGCGCGATACTAATTACGTGTTATTTCGAACGCCCGACACCTTGTGGCACATGCACATTGCTGATATTTACGCGCGAGACGACAAACAATCGCGAAAAACATCTTGATTTGAACGACAAGTTCCTCTCCGTGTCGCACGTCCACTGCGTCTGCCCGCCGGAACGAATAATCGAAGCGCGCGAAATTGCGATTCTCGAATCTCGAAGTATCGAACCGCGCGCCGCGGCGCGCGCGACTCAAACGTATGTAGGCGCGACAGCTTGCTAAAAAAATAGCGATAGAAATATGAATATCACAATTTAATCTAGCGAATAAAATAATACCAGAGAGAAGACTGTTCGTCGAGCGCTATGTCCACAGTAAACACAGAACC
Source organism: Pseudomyrmex concolor (assembly GCA_014839585.1). NCBI lineage: Eukaryota > Metazoa > Arthropoda > Insecta > Hymenoptera > Formicidae > Pseudomyrmex > Pseudomyrmex concolor. The sequence goes on from QVOB01013965.1 coordinate 15,107, forward strand.
ATAATTTTATTCATGTCGCGGACATAACACGGAATAGAACCATACGTGCACTATCGACAAATAGCTCGTGAACGTGGCTACGTAGTTGCCAACGTGCACCACCAACGTGGACATAGCGCATCTGAGCGGAAAAGCAATAACAGGTCAAATGCGGCCTTGACTGCTCTCAGGTCTCGTCTCCGATTTTACAAATTCGTATTGAGACTACGGGAAGTTGATTGCCGTGCGGAAATCCTCCGCGCGGTTACGTTGACTTGTTGTTAATTAAATAACAAGTCACACTTGATCGAAGCGCAGTCATAAAGTGAGAAATATGGCCGCGACGGTGGACACTGTGCTACCTGAGGAGAGCGAGTTAACCGTTCAAGAGCTGAACGTCAGCTGGCCGGTCCTGCAAACAGCATCAATGTACATTGGCAAGGCTTGCGAGTGGTACAACAATGTGAGTTACATTTGTCACGCGTATACAATTGGACCTCGCTATTGTGACACGCATTTATTTACATTGCATTTTCCCACGGAAGATTACATAATGCGTCGCAGTTCTTTGACACAAAGATCATGTAAATAAATGTCTTGATACGTAACATTCATCTGAAACACCTTCGCTACTGATCTTCATTCATCATCGCATTGATCACTCGAGAAGTGAACAAAACTGTCATGCGGTAAATCGTTCTCGAACGAATCTTGTTCAAGTATCACGCGTACATACTGTATGTACACGCGTAAAATTAGATAACGAGAATTTAGAACTA
>QVOB01013966.1:0-14937 GCA_014839585.1 Pseudomyrmex concolor
GTGGTTCACCGATTCCACGCATCAATTTATTTAGAGACAAAATTGATTTTTCAAAACTGTGAACACATTTATTTGCAGTTTCTCGCTAACCCGGTCACTCGCATGCAATTTCTCGCTGAACATCCACCGCTGTGAAAAATGTTTGAAAACATTTAAAAATTGTTTTTATTGCGTTTTTCAGTGGTTGAAATATTCAGAAATCTGCTTTTGATTATGTTACTCGTGCGCGCAAACGTTTTATGCATATCAAAATAAATTCGTAATTGCCGCCGAGTCAAATCCGCGCCGATTTCACTCGACAGATGGCGTCGAGCGCGGGGGCGGCGAGGCAGCATGGCGGCCAGTCGAGTCTGGTTAGTCGACGCTAGCGGGCGATCGTCGCGCCGCCAGTGTCTCGCGGTTCATCGATCAGTGTGGTGTGTGTCGCGGAGTTGTTGTTCCGGGAGATTTTTTTTAAGTGGTTTGTTCCTACTTTCCCTCCGATGTTTCACGGTGTTCATCTCAGGATTCGTGCGGACAGAGCGGTCGTCGCGAACGGGGCTCACCGACATTACGGTGGAAAGATGCCACTAAGGATACACTGGATTCTGATTAGCATGGCCGTAGTGATCCTCGCGGGACTCAACGCCGCTACCGAGGTGAGTGTTGTATTCACGATCAGAGTCGGAGAGAAAGATTTCCGACTTTTGACTGCGTCGAGTCGCAATTAAAATTTCGAAACGCCTTTGCTTCGATTTGAATAACAAAAACAATCGTGCGAAAAACAATCAACTTCGAACGTACATAAACGCGGCGCGCTGCCTTTCTCTCTAAATAAACACGCCGATTATAAAAGGCATCTCGTCCGACCAGTAGTGTTCAAATCGAAGTAGGGTACCAAGTAAAGCGTACACAAGTTCACAGATCTCACGAAAGATTTCGACGATCACTCGCGTCGGTCGATCAGTCAAATCGATCGATAGGTACGGAGTGATCGGATTTCTCGAGAGATCTGCGTTGTCGATCCGCGACTTTAAGACCAGGCTTTAACCCGCTTTCGCGTCGAGATCGCTTACAGTCTCGCGTTCTCCTTTTGGCCGCAATTTAATTTCCGACTCCGGAACACGTTTCGGAGCGAATGCGGAAAGAATTTGTAAAGTTGTCACACGAAACAATCGTGGCGTTTTGCCGTCGCGACATCGAATCGGATAATCGTACAAAGCGATTCTCACCGCCTGTGTTTGAAGAGAGTTTGTGAGTTTCATAGTGAGAATCCGCTGACAATCAGAATGTTGTCAATTAACACACCGGAATAGAGAGACACGCGCTTTTCTCTTTCTCTCTCTTTCTTTCCCTGACTTTTATTTGCTTAATAATAAATAGACGTTATGCTAAAGAGTTCATTCCCGGACAACAACGTAACAACGCGTCGTTAATTTCGTTTAAACTTAAAAAAAAAAAAATCAAAACAAGTTCGAAACGTTTAACCTTCTTCTTGATCAAAACAGACGAATATTTTGAATTAATGTTTGAACGCACGAGTTTCCCCGAGCTTTAGCTGCGACAGATGTTGCGATTGTATATATATTTATCCTTCCCCCTCCCCCCCCGTGTGTGTCTATGTTTTTGTTGTTAGTTTGCACTTGTTAGCGTTACGTCCGCAGAAATGTTATTGTAAAACCACGGACGCTTTTTGTGTACGCAAAAAATAATGGCCGATCTAATGACAGCGACAGTGTAGCCGGTGACAGCAAATATGCTCGGCAAAATATCGTGGTACATTTTTGTTGCCCTTTGATACGTTTCGACTAATGGGCTGAGATTACAATTTGTGGAAGCGCACGAAGTATTAATTACGCGCAAAATACTCGACTGTTTTAATTGTTGCGTGTGACTGTAGTTCTAAAACTAAAAAAAAATATGTTAGAGAGAGAGAGAGAGAGAGAATCACGTACTACATCTCCGCGAGAGTTGTCTAACGGTTGTCTAAGGAGCACATCGCTTTTTGGATCGAAAAACAGCTTTGGGGTTATCTCGGAAAAAACGTATTTTGTTAAATTTTACAGATGTAACACGCGCATGCACACACACACACACACACACATTCGCAGTTTGCGCAGCGATATGTATTCACGTTATGTCGATACTTGACATACGATTTACCGTGCTTGTCTCGTACTATCTCGAATCACTTATCAGAGCCAGATTTGCGGTGGAATAAAATAATCGAATCTGTTTGACAAAAAATTACCGATACCGCGGTTATAATTTTCTCGATAAGAAGAAAATATAAACTTTTCTCTCGAGCACTTCTATCTTTGCTTAGTAAATCAACCTTGGTACGATTTACAAAACAATTTACGGAACAGTTTAAGAAACAGTAAGAAAAGTTTTAAAAAAATGCAACGTCGCGATTTCACAGTTTCTCTTCGATAACTTTTTTTTTTTCTCAAACACTTCTTTCTGCTGTGCAAAAAAAAAAAAAAAACGAAACCAAAATATCTCGCAAAAATACGCGCGCATGAAATTCGGCGCGGAGGAAATAAATTTCGGCGAAAAAGGTAGCGTTTTGCCGAGCCGACGGACATAAATCCCGTACACGCGCGCTTACACGTAGTTACATTTTACAATTGCGCGACCTTTAATGCAGACAACGTTGACGGGGAGGAGAGGAAAGGAGCGCGTCCTCCCGAAAGCCGGCTGGTTTTAGTGGCCGATGAAATATCGCCGGTAATAATCTCGCTGTCTTCGCGCGGAAAATGCATTTCCCGTACGCGCGGGTCGCCGCTTTAACCGTAAGAGGAACTTATAAATATTCCCGTATCGCTGCCGCATTCTTTACCTGTTTCTATCTTATACGCATTTTTTTCTTATCTTAACGCGCGTTAGATAAGAAAAAGTTGTTTTCTTTTCGCGATTGAAATTTTTTCTTCGTATCTAGTACGGTGTGTGCAATCACCTAGGTCGATTTGATCGAAAACCGAAAGAGAATATACATGTGTTACATCGTCGAATATTTTCTGCACCGTAATTGAGATGATGAACTTCAGCACACTGTGTTTTAAGAAAATTGCGCTACAGATGTTTTCTTTTCACGAACTCTGCTACGTGTGTGGGTGTGTGTTCTCAGAGTTCTTCTTTGTAAATTGAAAATGTGCGATGCTCTCTCCCAGATTGGCTTTCTCTCTTGGATTTTCAAACAAAGAAACGTCAATAGATGATTCGCTCAATTCTAAGAACTTTTGCTCTTTAGTCTCGGAAAACAGATACTTACTATCGAATGGCAAGTGATGTTCGATAAATAAACTAACTCACACACACACACACACACACACACATACACAATTTGATTTCACAGAATGTGTGTGTGTGTGTGTGTGTGTGTGGGCGCGCGCGCTACATCATTCGCGAAAAACTGGAAATATCGCGCGAGTGTGGAGCCTACACACGTTGACCTTGGTTGGAAAAACACGTCGAGATTACGATCGTTTTACTCGGCGAAAGAGACACCGATACACGATGACGATCTACGAGCGATGGACATTAATGGCCTTTTACGGCGACGCCTGACCCGTCCGTTGTGTCCGTGGCTTGGTCCAACGTTGCTGGTCGCGGGACTACATGCATTCGCGTCTGTAAATTACGTACGTGTGTGCGAATACACGTGAAGAGAACGAGGGCATGTCTTTCGACACGATACCAACACGATACCCGCGGTATATCGGCAGGACACGTTGGTGTAAGCGTTTCGCACAAGCTTTTCCTCGACGTTGTGTAGTCGATAATTGATAGACAGGAGGGAGAACGATGTCGCTCATCGTGTAGTAGACTTAAACGAACCTCTCGTCTCGTAGCGAAGAAATTACGTGCAATTAATATCGTTATACAAGATGCGACACAATAATTTCCGGAAATTGCGGGTAACAAGGCGTCAAGAGAGTGGATTTTCGGAGAATCGATGACGCGTTCACGGTGCACACGCCTCATTAATTAATTATTCAGTCGCGGGTATACGTATAGTTTAAGGACTCGCGTTTGTGTGCGCGATTGTAACGTTGTTGTATAGAACTTCTCTTTGCTGCTGGAAATGCCTATTCATTTCGCTCGGTAACTTTACGGTCAAACTTACTTCTGTTTGTCGAAGCGAGTAAATCGAGACGGATTCTATTTATCTTGGCAAACCGCATTGTTCTCGATTCCGGTTACCTATAAATTTTACGCAATTACGTTGATGCAATTAGAGAGATGATATCGTTGGGCGTATGCAATGAAAATAAGGAAAGAATAATATTATTTTGTAATATTATGCTCGTTTTTGTACATATATATATATATAAATTACATAAATTATATCGAAACTCCGGAAACGCGTACGATTTCACTTCTTAAGTATTCAGATGAGTTTTGATTTTACCGAGTCACGTATTGGCATTTCGTCAAGTTCTCGGAGAGCGGTTAATTAATACTTGAGCGCTAAGTCCTTCCCGCATGTATTCTCCCGTGTATCAGCGCGCAGTTTGTGGGACAACTCGTCGTTTAAGAACGATGGAAGGTACTTCCTTATTTGGCTCGTTCGAGTACGCGCGTGAGGAGAGTCTTAACTCGTGCAACTCCTCAAACGGAACGTAGAACTGCGAACGGTAGAACCCCGTGAATCCCCGTGAACGAGGAAGAATCGATCGTCTTTGCGATAGATAGGTACGTAACCCATCGACGTGATTATTCCAAGGATATACGTGTACTTTTATCGCGTTGTAAAAGCGGCATTTTGAGAAGTAAAGAAAAAAAAAACACGAACGAGAAAACTAAAATACACGCGTTTGACGAGAAACAGATTTCTAACAACAACTCGTTGTGCGATAAAGCTTAGCGGTAATTAAATCTTGTCCGTGATTAAAAGCAAAGATTAGAATTCTTTCAATGCGGCATGCATTGCTCTTGCATGATTTTTGAAGCTGCTCTTACACGACACAGATAATTATTAAAATGATTTTTGCTGTGCGCTTAACAATACGTTAGAAAACATTGCAAGTGGGTCGACTTATATCTCAAATAATACCGCAGAGTTCGCTGCGGCACGCGACCATTGGGAAAAGCTATAGCTTCGTAAAAGAGGAAAGGGAATATATCGAGGTCAGACGGCAATTTTCGTATAAGATTCAAGTATTTTATGAGCGCCGCCCATTAAACGCCCACGAGCGCGAGGTTCTCTTTAAATCTTGCGTCTTTGCATTCGGTCTATATATTTCCCGGAAGTTCCCCCGCAAATCCGCTTCTAACAAGCGCAATAATAATGGGTTTGGGTTAATGGTTTTCTCTTTTATAGCTTTTCTGCGCAATGAGATGTGAGGAAAAAAAAATGAAACAGACACATTTTTCACAAGACAGTAATATGATTTAGGAAAATATTCGCATTGTACTTTTTAAAATTGCGTTCTACACAATCGCGTGCAATTTGCAATGACGTTGGTTTAGAAGAAGAAAAAAAACACACAAATTGATCGATTTGCAATAACAGGCGAACCTATGAAATTCCATAGGTATATTTCTAAAAAAAATGAACGTATCTCTAGACTCGATCCACTTTTTCTCTGAATCTCTCGCGTGTACTCCGCATTGAACAACAGATCGCTCTTGTTCGATATTCCCATTATATTCCGGTTGTCGAGAAACATTTACGCCATTTACGTGTTATATTATACATCGGCGTGTTGTGCAGAGACGTCGTTACACATGAATAAATGAAGATAATAAAAAAAAAAAAAAGTAAATAGACGACAAAGCGTAGCTTTTCAATAACGGGACATTGAGCAAGGGGAATCTCGATACATCTCAATAGAGGCTGAACCTTCCAAGATTCTTTTCACGTTTTCATGATTATACTCGGTCGCGTGGTTTGTCTCGCTTCGGATCTCTCTCTCTCTTTTTTTCTTTTTGAGATAAAACTCATCGGTAATAATATTACGTCGCCATCGAAATAAAATTTTCTACAAAAGTATTTTGATCGTAATTACACTTTCCCCGCGAATTGTTCCCGCGAACGTTGTCGCGTTTCCTCTTACTACGGACTATCTACCATCGTCGAAATTGCCGATGAAGGCAAACAACATTAAAGACTGTTTTTTAGAGAGAGAGAGAGAGAGAGAGAGAGAGAAGGTGTTAGCGGATATTTACTTAGAAATTAATGTAATCAAAGTGAGAAGTATATTTACTATATGTCTATATTATATGCACGCAAAAGAAGATGCATGCGCGACGAGCGACGTAATTGCAGCAGCAATGAAAATTTATTATTAAACAAGTACCTAATGCGAAAATTAAATTACATACTCATAAACAAATTAATGACATGACAATTAGCAATTACGAAGTTAATTATAACCATCCACCTCGTACTTTTCCCTCATTTTGTCGCTACGAGTTATTAAATAACAACGATTACAACTTTGCATATTCATGTACAGAGAGAGAGAGAGAGAGAGACACGCGTACTTACACGTATTTTATTGGAGATTTATGCTGTATCAACCGCAAATAAATATTCGGCTGATTCAAAATATAAAAGCTCTGTCTCTCTCTCTCTCTCTCTCTCTCTCTACGTCTAAATTGCAGACCACGTTGTTTTTGTATTGTTATCGATTACATTACACGTGACTACATGTCGATTTTTGATTTAACTGACATACGAGAGATCCAAGGATAAAATTTTCTAATCGAACCATTGTCATCCGAACGATCGACATTGATGGAAAATATTTTGACGACTATATACCGTTAGAGAAAAACGTATTCTGGTTTTATTTGATTACGTATCTGACTTATTATTGTTAGAATCTCTTTTGACATTACGCGCATTTTTCTCAACTCTGTCGGTTTATATTATCATTTTAATATTTATATTTTTTAACTGAAGAAGATTCAAAGAAGAAACGTTTCAATTTTAAAAACTATTTTGTTATATATATATATATATATATATATATATATATATGTATAACAATTGCTTATGTAACAAAAGATCATACATAATAGTTCATTGTAGTCCGAAGACTTCATTTTCCACGGGAGTCTCAGTCCGTTTTATACTTTAATCTGCGGTTATCTGAAAGCTCTTGCTATCTCTCTTTCTTTGTACGAAGTCGGACTTTCGAGAATCTCGTTCTTATACATATATCCGAGCGAATAGCTATATTTCGCACCGCTCGGATTTGTATAGTTCAAAAGTCACCGGTGGCAACCCTTCCACGGGATCTCCCTTACGCCTTAGAAAAGGTGGCGAGCGCGCGAGAACGTCTCGTGAAAATTGGCTCGTTACTCTTCAGTTTTCGCAGGCTTTCGAGCTTCTCGGGAACCGAAAAAACTTTCATCCATCTTGCTCAGGCTGTTCCATCGGGCGACAAGCTTCCTTCTGTACGCTGTTTCCGCTTCGTCTTCTTTTTTGGAGTTTTCGAGCTCTCCACAATGCGCGCGCGTTCCTACTTTTCAAGCTCGCAATTCTTTTTCGTGACGCGATACCACGATGCATTTTTCTCTCTTATACGGTCTGCATAGAAAATTTGCACCACGAGCGAGTGAATTTAGATCGAATTCCATCGCGGAACAGACATCTGGATAATGCTTGAAATCAATTGGAGATTTGTGTGTTTTTTTTTTTTTTTTTTAATTATTGTCGTCAATCGTTTCAAATTGTGCGCTCTCGACCGTGAATGTGATCGTATTTCGGCTGAATTCGAAAGAATTCGTTCAATTTTCACGCGGAATTCCGCGGCGCTAGTTACCGCGATAACGGGATAAAACAATCGGCGCTTTGATTCTAAATAATTTGCCCGAAACTAATGCGACGCGCGGTCAGACGCGCTTAATGCATATTTATGCGACCAGAGAGATCCGACGGGCGGTTGCGTTTTGCATATTCGTCCCGCATCATCGCGCTCCTTTATCCGTTTATTGCGTCCGTCAAGGGACGGTTTTAAAAGCGCGCTTTTGAGCGATGATGTCGAGAAGCGAAATTACGAAACGATGTCAAGATGAACTGAAAGACATCGCTCTACTTTTTTCTCTTTCTCTTTCACTTATTGCAATATTTTTCGCGCTACTCTTTTGACAGCCAGCGAAAAAGTAGATGTGTGGTGTCAGTTGCAAAATATAATAATTTATAACACATTTTTTGTTTTTTTTAGACAGAGCTGTTGTACGCAATTACGAGGATCTCCGGTATCTACACCTTTGTTTTAATTAGATCAGCGAATTTCTTTGTCGTTTTCTATTTTGCCATTTTTTAAATCCGACTGACTGAAAATTCATCGGAAAATTCATCGATGATCTAGTACATCGATATTATTTTTATGAGTGACTGAATGTTTGGGCGATTTTTCCATCTCGCTGTTTCTTTTTCTCTTTCGTGCACGCATCTTACCGATTATATTGCCAGCTCAGAAATATCTTTAGAACTATATATATATATATAGAGTTTTACCTTTTCTTTTTAAAACCATATAGAGTTTATGTACTAGATCTCTAATGCAGAAAATATCTCGTTATTTGGCGACTCGATACGTCTTCGATACCGGACTTCTTATATCAGCAATAATTCGCGAAGCGATTCCCCTCGTTTTCTCGATCCAGCTTCTTTCTCCCTCTCTTTCTCTGTACTTTTCTTTTACTTTCCTTTGTTTCTTTTTCTCTATTCAGCGATAGCCTGTCGCGACCGACGATTACACCGACTTGTATCTCTCCTTAGGAAATCAACCCGCCTACGATCTTCCACTTCTAGATAAGGATAACCTGCCTGGTGCATTCTTTGAATTTTCTCGAGCGTAACAGAAACGAAACGGAAGTGATTTTCGATGGCGCAATATCAACGTAGAGAGATACATTTCGGTATCAATTCATTCCGCCGTGAGTGTTTGTATGTGATAAATATTAATTGCGCATAGGCTTTTTCACTTGGCAAATAGATAAGTAATTTTTCTACTTGTACAATTTGTTTAGACGCGTATTGTTCATGTGTCATCTATGTCGATAAAATAATCACATATTTTTTATCACATACCTACTTGATTTTCTTCCTCGCGCGTGACGTTTCAAAAGTTTGTCACAAATAATCGACGGTATAGCTTGGCTATCATTTTCTTTGAAAAGTTCTTCTTTCTTTCAAAAGACAACTGTATGCAGAAATATGCTTGAAGCTTATGACCGCGCCGCGGAATACACAGGCAACTTTTCGCCAACTTTGCTATTGTAATGTAATTGCGAAATGTTGCCGGACATTACGGCATTACCTCTAACGTCTCGCTGTAAACTTTTCTTCCCTCGAAGATGCTGTGCTTTTCTCCTTTGTGTTCGCAACCGAGAAGCAATCGTCTCTAATAAAGATAGTTAACAAGTTACTTTGAATCTCAGCCGTTACATTTATGCGAGATTTTTTAAACTCGAAGTTGTCATCGAATTGATTTTTCGCGAATTTATACGTCGTACTTAAAAACAAAAAAAAAAACTTTTTCAAAACTAAAAGTGGAAACTGACTGAGCGCTACATCTTTCCGATCGTGTAATCGCGAGAAAATGTTTGACAGTTTCGAGAAAACGAGGCTAATCTCGCCTTTCTCTCGGGCGCGCTCGCTCGTGCAGCGAGAGTTTGAAACATCCGATAAGGGCGTCTCGTCTCGAGAGAACATCCATGTTTGGATCCAGCCTACCCACCTCCATAGCCCACAAACACCAGCGCACCCACTCGCGCCCACGCGTGGAAAGTCTCCGTCGTCGTGGCGTGTGTTGCGTAAATAAATTGCGTGCGTCGCGACAGGCAGCTCGCGCGCTCGTACACATGTATACGAAATAACGCGTTAGTGCGTGAACCTGGAAAGGGAACGAAGTCGGGAACAGGACGCGCGCGGGCACGGCCAACGTCGATATGTACGTACTTCTAACGGTATTATAAAGGTTGTGTTTGAAAGTTATAGCGCGGTAATTAACTTCACTGAATATATATGTATATAACAAACCGGTGCAATGTCAATTGCATGCACAGTTAATTAATTAATTGCGCATTAAAATAGAGCCGAGTTGAGTTGATGTGTAAGATTGTTTGAAAGTTTAAATTTTATTATCGCCTCTTTTGCTTGACGTTCTAAGCCGCTATAAGCCGCGCTAAATCGATGTTGCTAATAATAATTTATGCGACCTCGCTGTGACGCGAATTCATTAAAGTTGATGTAACGCAAGAGGTGACTAACTGCGATGACTGTTCCTTAACCGAATGAGTGAATTCTGATCATCATCATCATCATCGTCGTCGTCGTCATCGCGCGCTGTGTGATGCTTATTCTTGTGGTTTTCACGCGGTGATTTCAGAGACACGTTTGTAGAGAACGCATTGCGTTCTTAAATAATTATCCATAAATATGAGATAAAATAACTTGTATTTTTATTATGTTTTGAAGATTGAAATTATAACAAACATTTGGATTGTGTCCGTTTGTTGTAGCAGTCACGTCTCGTTAAATTCGCGACGCGAAAAAATTACGCGCATTAATTAAATTATATTTATTTGGGCAGTAATAAAAACGCGAAGAGACCATAGTTTATATAAATGCGAAATTATTTTTTACACAGCATCTAAAAATATAAAATTCTTGCAATTTAAGGAAAATTTTAATTTAGAAGTCGTAGACGCTCTTTCTTTCTCTATTCTCTCACGCAGTTAAAAACTATGCTGTTTTTTTTCTTTAATGGCCTTCCGTGGAGATGCCAGCCCTCTCGGAGCGATTTTAAGCGCGCACAATATGTTTTGACGAAAGATTAACGAGACTGTCTCTCGCACATTCCTGCTGCACATAGGGATGGCTCGTTACATGAAATATTCTCTCTCTCTCTCTCTCTCTCTCTCTCTCTCTCCCTCCGGCTTTCCACTCCCGCCATTTTTCTCTTCATTCCCACCGTCTTTCGCGCTCTTTCCTCTCTCATTTCTCTCTTTTTAACTTTTACCCGCGTCTCCTCCATATTCCATTCTCGGAGTTTCCGTTTGTGTGCAACCTTTCCCCTTTGTCACGTACACCCACGGATATAATTAATTTCAGTGTATCTGGAGCACGGGACGGAGTTAAGAGGTTGGGAAGGAGTAAGAAAGGCGCGTAGGTGAGTTAGGATATGTGTATTGTTCCTTGACTCTTTTATCCTTTATATCCTTTGACAGAATTCTCGAATCAACGACTTTGGACTGTAAAGAGAAATGAATGTTGTACGAGTACCATATCACAGTCGTGGCGCAGCGATTACGGCTCTCTCTCTTTCTCTCTTTCTTTCTCTTTTTTCTCACTCTGCTTACCATGCAAAATTGCATTTTATTGCGTTCTTTCGGTTGTTTCTTGCGTCGCTTTCTCGCGCGAATGTCGCGAAGTTTGGAGTTACGGTGCCGCGCGTTTCACGCGCGCGAAACTCTTGATACAGTGTCGCCAGGAACTGTATCGTATAACGTCGTTTGCCAACGCGAGCTTACAGTCGACAGTCGTCGTATTTCTCTTGATTCGTCGCCTAATGCATCCGTTGGCTTCCAGCTTTGCTTCGCTGCGCTTTGTCAGATCTTCGTATAAAAAAAAAAAAAAAAAAAAAAAAAAAAAAAACCGTTTTATGCAGCGGGGAAAACGGCAGACATTGAACAGACTTCATGAATTATGCCGTTATGCGATGTAGTTATCTGCCGTCTCGTAATATCACGCTTATTTTATTCTGCGATCCGTCAGTCTGAGTGCTTTTCGCGATACTTGAACGATCTCTCTCTCTCTCTCTCTCCCCTCCCCCCGTGCCTTCTCTCCTGCACTTTCGCCACTTCGCTGCACATGTATATTTTACTATTACTCGGAGACAAATTTCCTAGACGCGGCGCCGCGACATTAAACTAAGTACTTATGTATAAATTTTCAAAATCCACCTCGAGAGAGAGAGATCCTCTCTCTCTCTCTCTCTCGATCTTATACCGAGATGATCTTAGATACCGGAATCTTGTATAAAAGCTTACGCTTGCGCGCGAGAACTTAGAAGAAACGGAGAAGGGAGAAGGATAGCGCGAGGTTTCTTGTTCGTGCTCGAATTTGCGAGAATATTAATGCCGAGACCTTCGCGTACACGCAAAGCCACATCCGTGCGATCTAAGCGAAGTTTCGAGCGGTCGATTTGTTCGCCGTAGAATTTCGATAGTAGAAACCGCCTCCGTCTCTGCGTGTCTCTCTCGGTTCCGACTCTCTTTCGCGCTGAATTTAACGACTTAAATACAGTCTGCCCGTAACAGACTACTAATTCAGCACTGACTTCGACTGGCACAACGGTCTCGTTCACAGACACGCAGTTGACTATCGTAAAGCTGAGAAGCTAGTATTTTTTATTTTAGAAAGTAACGCTATATAATATCAATGACGCGTTTTGCATTTACGTATTGTTTTATTGTTTTTGGAAAAAATAATATAAACAAAGAATAGCTCCTGTTGCAGATGATATTTAGTTTTAATGTATTTTTATAATTACATATATAGCAATTTTTACTAAATTAGAAGACACATATTTTTATATTATATGTGTTACAGTATTTTATTTAGAGGAATTTTTGAAAAATATTTGCGAATAAATTAATTTCCTTATCTTTAATTCAAAAATTTATTCATAATGCAACTCAATTTAGCGACGTAACGAGATAAAATCGGTCGAGTGTCGAATGCTGCAAATAAAATATTCTCGCGCGACTATACGAAAACTCTACGAGCAAATGCAGATCGGTTATATTTTGTTTGCGCATTTCCACGAGGAGACTTAGGTTTGCTATTGATATATTTGCATAATCCAATATGTATCTTATTGGCGCCAATGGCGCGGAAAAGCTTCCTTTATTTTCCAGCAGCAAACTTTGCAATTACGTTACGGTTCGCATCAAATAATACGATTTTTATAACAGGCGCAATCCATACGCCGACGCGATTGCCGACAAATCGGATTATCGCGCGAAATTTAGAAACGCAAAAGAAATCGCGCATTTGTTTGACTGATTTAAAGAGAGTTTAATTCACGAGCAATAGCCGAAATTACAAAAGGACAACAATTAAGATACACTATACGCGCTCTATAACGATTACGTAACTCCGTCGGCAAACGACGGAGAAACTCCCGGAGCGTATCGTTTTCGAAAAGTTGTACGAAAAGTTTGTCCAACGTTTTCCTCGTTAAACTACAAAACACTAAGGTTTCAGTGAGACTTGGAAACTTTGCATGAATTCGTACTCGCTATTCCGTTTCTTTATTTCTCGCAAGAATTGATATGTAATGAATAATTAGACGAAACGAAGGCAGAAACGAACGAAGAGAGCAATCGGAACAGCGAGACGATCGGAACACACAGTCAATTTCGCGCGTATATATTTTCCTTTCAAGAAGACGCGCGCAGTAACGACAAAGAAGAAAAAAATTACGAAAACTTGGAATCTCACGCGGAATATATCGCCGCGCGCAACAATTGTGAATCAGAATGATCAAAAAATTGGAAACGGAGTAGCGAACGGGAGATGGATTTAAAAATGTGCAATCGCGCGAGTCTCGAAAAAGATTGCGCGAAAAAATGCACGATATCTACGATCGGAGATTTTCAACGGGTATTTGCACATGAAAGTATCACATTTCGCTTCTTCAGTTGTGCGCGTTTTTTTTCTCGCGATTTTGATTTCCGTCTCGTTGATTTTTGCGATAATTATCAGAAGAACAAGGAAACGGCGCGTAGGGAGCGATCAGAGGCGGACGTGCAAAATGAATTCGCCGGTAAGGGCGCGCGCCGCCGCCGCCGCCGAAGAGATATTGATAGAGCCGGTGCAGTTATTGGGAAAACGTGCCTCTCAATATTGCAGTCTATAATTGAATGCCATTGCCACGTCAACGGAAATAGAATAGAAATTGCTATGGAAATGGTTGCGCCGAACGCTCGCACGAGCGCGCGTCGTCGTCGCGCGGCGCCGCTGGTTCGTCCTTCCTCGATTCGATTAAGTGTAAAACCGGGAAACACACGAAAAAACTTAGGCATTAAGGAAATCAATCAATCACAGACCGGCATTCTTCCGAACGTAGTCTACATTTGAGAGAAATTTACTGGCGATTGATTGATTTGTTTAATGCTTATAAGTCTTGCTGCTTAAATTGTCTCGTGTGTTCGTTCCTGGCTTGAGCGTAATCGAGTTATTAGTTGCTGTGATATCTTCTTGTGTTTAAACTTCTGCGAATTTTACAACAATACCGCGAAGCGCGGCGTCTATAATATCGCGCCCGGAAACTTGAGAAAATCATTTCTCCGCGGCGTGTAAAAACTGCCTGAACGCGCGCGTCTCGTTCTTATACGAGTTTTCGAAGCGATTTTTGATCGCATTCGTCGACTTTGTTACTTTTTTACTTCTACCGCAATATTTTTATTCTATGTCACCCTTTTCTTTTGTTTCAGGTAAGTGCATATCGCAGGAAATTGAATTTCTTCGGCGAATTTCGGGCCCGGAAAACGTGTGAGTAGCGATGTTTTGATAGCATAGTATTTTGACGCATAGATCACAACCGTCGATAAATACATATCCGATGTAAAACTCGATGCCGTTTGTTTGCAAATAAAAATTTGTTGCTAACCGGGTGAAATAAAATTTAACGACGAAAACGCGGATCTGCGCCGAAAAATGCATCGCGCAGCGGTCGCGATGGCAGAGTTTGATCGGGTAAAATGCATCGGATCGCGGATGAAAAACGTCGTAGCCAGCGGCTGTAAACAAAACACGAAGATAATTCGTTTCGTCAGAGCGATCCAGGCTATCGATATATTCCTCGTGAATTTTGTTTTCTTTTTTTTTTTTTGCTTTGTTTTACGAATATACCATTGATCTGTAATTCTATCGGCGCAACAATGACATTCTATATGCCAATGTTTTTTATTTTCTTTTTTTTTTTT
>QVOB01013967.1:0-15165 GCA_014839585.1 Pseudomyrmex concolor
ATATACAATATAATATTTAATATATTATAATATACATAATAATATTATTATAATAAATAATGTAGTATAATAATAATATTATAATATTATCCAATGTTTTAAAATATAATTTGCCATTAAATTAGAAAAAATTGTTAAATTATTATATAACAAAGAGATTTTCGGTGAATGTGTATGTACTGTGGATGTACGTACGCGAAATATATTTTTAAACGTATAAATTATTACACATAATAATTCTCGAACTGAATTCAATTCGAAAACTCATGTTGGATGTTTGTGTTACATCACATACATATGTGAATTACCCATTTTACTCTTTTATGAAAGTTAAAAAAAAACCATTGCGAAAAAGACATCTCAAATCCGCATTTCGTGCAGAAAAGGGTTCGGCTCATGGCCAAGGTGTCTTTGTCTTTTTTATTATGGAATTTTTCAAATATAAGAGAGTAAAATGGCTAATTTACATATATGCGATGCAAAACAAACATCCAATATGAATTTTCGAATTAAATTCAGTTTGAACTACTATGTGTAAAAATTTACACGTTTAAAAATATATTTCGCGTACGTAACAATATGCAGCACATGGGCTCACATTGATCGAGAAACTTTTTGCTAGTTTGATACTATAGAAGCTTAAATTTGATTGTGTCTAAAAATATCGGTAACAAAAATAATGAGAAAACCAACGAATATACATGTACGACGAATATACGAAGCATTTCATTCTTATCCTTCAAGAGAAGCGACAGATTAACCCGATGTGTCCGATATTCCCACATGTATCAATGAATGACGCTTCGTGACCAGCCTGTCCCCTTCTCGAGACACGAATCTTTGTCGCAGGGCCAAACACGAGAGAAACCGGCATCCTCGAGAATCGGACAACAAAAGAGATCCTCGCCCTCTAAAAAGAGATTTGAGAGAGCTCGCAAGCGCGTTGCGTGTCACCGCGCGCGGCGACACCGCAAAGGAACCTCGCCTTTTTTTCACTCGAGAATCGCGTCGCGGAACGATCAAGAACGCGGCGAGAGAACTTGTCGCGATCGGGCGACAAACAAATTCGGTAGTACCAGATGGCGGGCTCACGGATGCATCGCGTGCAGTGTCGTTTCCAGCTGACGCTGATCGGAGGAAGGTCGCACCAAGGAAAAGCGGTTGCGGTCGTTCAAGTCTGGGAATCAATTCCATCAAGATTTGTTGAGCCACACGACCGCACCGGTTCCTCTCCTACGTGTCGCGTGTAGTCGCGATCAAGATGTCCGGACTCCGTATATTGTCTGTCCATTTCCCGAGAGTGACTTTTTCGAACAGAGTCTCGCTAAAAATAGCAGTCGAATTTCCGCTCGAGAAAAAAAAAACTACGACTTGAACCGCAAATGTAATTTACTGCCTCAGTCACTCTCTTTATCTGATCGTATCGTCGAGACCTGGCATTTACAAAAGAATGTCGGCAATCTCGCAACAATCACATTTACATATTGGTCCATATTACCTTATCTAGATATTTCGAAGTATCCGCGATAGTTATCTCACTCACGAAGGTGCGATCGGGCTCGCATCAGATGCTCGCATGCGCGTTATCGCGAGGAGATCGCGCTCGCAGCGCGATCGGCTATTAAGATCGGCGACAAACGATCTCGGTATCGTCACTTCGGTCGCGCGGCGAAGGTGCGAACATGTGATCGTCCCGATTTCCCATAATATGCGATAAAGAAAACTGACAACTCTTCTTATTTTCACGATGTTATTTTTCTCTATTTTGTGACGTAGTTAATCTTTTTCTCTCTCTCTCTCTCTATGAAGTTTCACAAAGAAAACATTGAATGACAACAATGATAGAGATAAAGTCGTTATTTCGACGAGAGATTAGTATTTACTTCTATATTGCTTTTGTAACACGGACACGCACCACGAGTGTATCCACTTGATTCTCTTCATTGCATGACTCATTGTCTGCGCGATTAGGCCAATAAGGTATAACACCTTACGATCGATCGCGGCGATAAGGAATTTCTCCCGGATTTTCCCTCCCTTCCGTTCCGGTCTCGACTACGTTCGTAGATTCCGCTTGTTTAGGCATCGGTAATTCCGCCGCGTGTAGTCGGGCACGACATGTGCGGGACGCCGAAATTGCTGTGGCGCGATCTTTATCGGCCGTCCGGCCCGGAGAGATACGAGACGACCGATATTCACGGTTCGGCATGGAAGCTCGCCCATGGCGTCTGATTAAACGGCCGAGTGGCCACGCTCTAACGTATGTTTAGAGCCGCGCCGCCTCGTATGTATGCGGCCATTCGGAGTTGCGGTACCTGTTCGTACCACGGCGATTAGTTCGTATCGCTCTTCGATTAGGGAATGGAGCCGGGCACCCGATATATACCCCTATGCGCCGCCCGATCGAACTTCGATGCGCCTTCGTGCACGCGTGCCCCGATGTTCGAGCGAGCGATTGCTCGGGATGTGTGCCGTCTATAGACGATCGAGATTTGCGATTCCCGCGCGCGCAGGTGTCTAGGAGAACGGATTCGGCGGAAAAAAAGCAGCTCCCGAAAGTAGCCCTTGTATAAGAAAAATCGCATATTGTTACACGGTCGTTGTGTATCGCACGATCGTGCGCGAGTCGTGCTGATGATACACGTCAGACGTCTAAAGAGACTAATTTCGCGTCGATAGTTGGGTGTGCTCCCGATGATTACAGAGACAATATTGGCGTGACAATAATTGAGAGGTGCCTGTAAAGCCGAGCATTTGTATTATACATCAGGCACGTTTCGGAGAATCGTTGGGAAAGGGGAAAGAGGAAAGAAAAAATTAGATTTACAAATCTGTTCCCCTCCGTTTCCCTTCGTGAAGAGAGATTTTATTTATTTTTTTATTCGCGATAAAAAGTAACTTTGTTAAATCGTCACTCAGGTCTTTAAATTCGATAAATTTGCGCACTTCGAAATACACATTGAATCTCTTACAGATCTGCGGCAAGATCCGCGGATTTTCGCTGTCGGACCGAAATGACCACGCGTGAGCAACGTTGAGGTCTCGCGGTATGGACCGAGGGAGTACACAGGGATATGTGAGGGAATCGATGGGCGAGTCGATGTTAACCGAGAAGACCGCCTTCTCTCTCTCTCTGCCGTTTCTTTTTGCCTTCCTTCTCTCTGGCCTCCTTTTCCCTTCGCGCGCGGCGACCACTCTACGAGAAACCTGCATCTACCTCTCCACCTTCCCACCCTCGTCTCCCACGCTGCACCTGTCGTGCGCACGAGAATGTCGAAGGTGGTGGTGGTGGAATAAAACTCTAGCCCGAGCGAGCGCATGTACTCGGTAAGGTCGAAGCCACGCTAAATCCATTTATCTCGCGTACGTCGGTGCTACGTACACGTGTGCGAATACAAAAAAAAAAAAGAAAAGAGAGAAAGAAAGAGAGAAATGATGTCTAGATTTCGCAAAGACAACTAAGAAGTTTCACTTGGAGCTCCGGATAGAAAAGAGGAAAGCTTTTTCCGAAGAATTATTTTTTCATACGACTCTCGACAATGTTAAAGACAGATGTATGATTTAGTGAAATTTATATCAGGTTAATCGACACAATTTTAATTTAAGAAATATATCAAAAATATATTTTTTGATCTGTTGTTTTGGAATAATCGCTCGATAGATTATTTGTCCGCAATTTTTAGAAATGGAATTATACTCTCTCTCTCTCTCTCTCTTTATGTGCGCAGAGGAATGGAATTCAAATTCCGCCACTGCGTCTCGAATGCGATTTTTCAGAGTCTAGGCGGGGAACAACCCTTCTCTGTCGAGATTTTCTTTCTTCGTGAGACCTGCGGATTAGTAGGCGTGCTCGTGCACGCCTGCGAGATCTTCTGATAAACGATCGGGCGTCGCTGGCAAAGGAAAGATCTTCTTTCCGCGAAAATAAGGTCGACCTGCGTTAGAGTGTGGGCGTGGTGAAGGTGTTTTTTTTCTCTTTCATTTTTGCATGCGCGGACATATCAGTTCGTCGCTCGACGAGACTTTGTGATCCAAACAAAATTGTGTAATTATATATGTAAATTATATATTTTGTTACACACAATTAAAATAATATTTTATACATTTAATGACGTTGTTGTCTGTAATATCGAAGCAGGGGAAGGCGGAAAAACGTATTCAGAAAAAATGAGCTAGTTTTGATAAGTATTTTATTTTTATAATGATGAGTGTGTTTTTTTTTTTTTATAATCGATCTATAATATACATCGTAGCATTCGGTTTATACATAATTACAATTGTAAATATCTCGTTCTCGCTCTTAACGCTCTTAATGCGTAGTAGTAGTAGTAGTGAGTTGTCGTGTGTGTCGCGGGAAGGGAAACTTCGCTCACTCTCCTCTTGAGAGAGGAAAAAGGGAAAGCGAAAATGCAAAACGTAGAATCGAAGGAGCTTTATATAAAAAAACGCGTTTTACGTTTTAAAAATTGTTTCGCATTACACGTCCCAGAAGAATATCTCGCGCGCGCCAAAAAAAAATCGTCACACACGGCGCGCGCGCACAAGTAAAAGTTCAATACATTAAATACGAAAATAAAGTATCTGTACAACGAAATTTTCAAGAGAAGAGCGCAATCCCTGATCAGACAATTCCGAACGGTTTTATTTTTGTTTTCTTTTTCTTGTTTCCTCGAACGCGAGAAGATTATCGCGGACAACGGAAACGATCCTCCGACACCAATTAGTTTACCACGTGAAAACGACAACGTGATTTTACGATAAAGATCTAGAGGAGGAAGTTACAGTGGCGGCAGTACCCGCTACTGGCCACTCTGGTACGACGTGTGGTGAAGTGTGTGTGTGTGTGTGTGTTTTTGTATACATACGTGTAAGAGGTTCCTAGGAAACAATAAATAAAATCTATCTATTCTCATTTATCTAGCGCGAGACACCGTCGCTTTGATTTGCTGGTCGATCCACTGTTTTTGTTTATCGATCACTCGACCCCCCGTTTTTTCTGCCTTTCAGCCTTCGAGCTCTCGAGAGTTGATTCCCTCTCTTTAAACTAAGATTGCATTTCTTTTCTAGCTGCCGTCGTCACGACGTATAATGATGTTACACATCGCCCGTCGTCTCTCCTTCCCCGTCGGTTTTAAAGACCGACAACTTTCTTCTCTTTTTCTTAACATTTACAAAACTAACTCGCCGTTAAACCTCATCACGCATCGGGGGCGCGCGTTGGTTACAACTTATAGCCACTTGTAATAATTACGCGTTTACATCGAAAGGTACTATTTCTGTTTATTATATACAGGCGGTAAATTGATTACTGATTAAATAGTGGCGTTATTCGCTAGCGTACGTTTTTTTTTCTTTATCACAACGATGATAAAATTAGTCCTTTGGGACCAAGACACCGCCTCAGTCCGTCTCTTCTCAGCACTCGTTCTTTATCTTTCTCCATCGAATCTCTCTTCTCCTGAATTATGTCAAATTATCTCGATCGATGGAACAAATACGAAACGCGGGCAAGTACACGAAAATTAATACAGTCGAGATAAAATACACCTTGTCTATGATCAATTATCGAGAAAAGAAATAATCGCGAGCCACGTGAACGTAGAAAGTTAAGCAGTGTTGTTTAATCGATCGGTTTATATATTCTAATCTTATACATATCAGCCAGTGTCACAATGCGATTTTTCATTCGAATAATTACAAAACCGGATATTTAAAATCAGCGTACGATTTCTAATTTCGCTTCTGATAAACGCGCGCGAAACAGAATTTCTCAAAATTGACTAGATTAGTCCGACAAATCGTGTGTTGCGATGTTCTGACGAATAAATCGGAAAAAAATGAAAAGAACTGAAAGAGATGTATTACCGCATTGGAACTGGCTCGTTACTCTTCACGTAAATAGACACATTCGACAATCTGGGCAATAAAAACATCTCGTGTATAACAAAATCGACCATGTAATGGTCGATCGTTCCGCACGCACTCCGTTTGATATTGCACGTTTTTTTTTTTTGTTTTTTTTTTTATGCACGTTGAACGTACAAATAGGACAAGCGAACGAGCACCGTTCGTAAGTACTGCACTATCTGCCGATCATAGATAAAAGCGAGATCATCATGGGCGATCGATCTTTCGGATCGAGTTGCCTTTAGGATTTTGGCATCACAGTAAGGAATAATAATTATGTCCGCGGCCACCAAACGGGATTGGTCACGAGCCGCTGCTGGTGGACAGGATCGGCAGGTCACGGTGAGCTTGAGGGTCCCTGGAGTGCGCGTCACGTACAGCCCTGGAACCGAAGATGCGCTCACAACCGGGTATCGTGCATCTGGCCTCCTCCTTACGGTCGTCCGAGCCTGGCGATGACATTGGCGAACCCAAGGAAGACGCGTGTCTGTTGCCCTGTTCTTGGGTCAGTCTCGTCAAGTGATTAAGATGTTGATGAGCGAAACCGTTCAGCCCGGCCAGATGAGATGCGAACGAGGTTAGACCCGGGAAGGTGGCACCGAGATGCGGCGGCAACAGCAACGGATGCGGTGGTGGTATCCTAGCCGCCAGATCGGCCGCAGACGGCAGACCTGATGCCAATGGGTAAGCACCCAGCGCTCCTATGCCAGCATCTGCGTAGAGTCTCGCTAGGAACTCGTTGTGCAACAGAGGATTGATTTGCGGATCGTCGACACGCGGCGACAGGCTCGGCGGCAAGCTCGACGAGAGCGGAGGGCTTGATGATGTCGACAACAGCTTTCGGTGCAGATTGAGATTCGCCGAGTGGCGATCACGAGACCGTTTTGACGGAAAGGCCGCATTACAGCCGTCCACGCTGCAGCGGTGCATCAGCTTGAGATGGACGTTCTGATAGTGGGTCTTGACGCCAAAATGATTCTGAAAGACCTTGCCGCAAGCGGTGCAACGACGAGGGTTCTCACGGTCGAGCGGCACCTCCTGAGTGCTGACGAAGCCGCCGTTCTCGTAACGCGCGTACGTGATCAGGCTATTGTCCATATCCATGGCCGCTGTGGAGGGTGAGGCGCTGGATGAACGAGAGCCATGTGAGGAGTTGTCCATGGTGGTCTCCTGGTGAGTCGTGAGGCTGATAGGGCTGGTAGAGCCGCGGCCAGACCTCGAAGCCGCCCGCTGCGTCTCGGCGTACGGCATCGCGCATCGACCCTGCGACAAGGACTCGAGTTGACGCAAAGTGTTGGTCGAGGAGTCGTGGGAGAGGTCGTCGGCTGTCGTCGGACGGCTGTCGACCGAGCTCGGGGCACGGGGGGGATCATCGGGACGCTCACCTTCTTGATTGCGCAGCGCGTCGTCCACTTCCTCCTCCTCCTCTTCCTCCTCCTCGACCTCCTCCATGGGCTCATCGTCATCGTCTTCTTCGTCCTCCTGGTTCTCTTCCGCGTCGTTCGCCGCCTTACTCTCCTCCTGCATCGTTTCGACAGATTCTTTCCTCACGGTCTCCTCTTTCGCCCTCGTCGTTTCGTCACTCTCCGCGCTCTGTCGTCGAGTTTTCTGCTCCGACGACATTGTCGTGTCGGTGTCCTTCGCCGTTGTCGTCGTCGCTGTCGCCGTCGTCGTTCCGCTCAGTGTCGTGCTCGACGACGACGCGTTGTCGATCTTTGGTTCTGGGGTGATCTGTCGTTTTGGTGACTTGACGCTGCTCGCCCTCGAGCTCAAATCTCGCGGTTCGTCCTGGGGCAGATCGTCCGCGTGGTCTTGAGTATCGCGTCGATTGTTGACGACCGTTGTTGCTTCGCGCTCTCTATCGGGAGAACGCGAGTCCGACTCGCGATCGTGAAAACTACTTTTGAGATTTCGCGGCGAATCCGGAAGCATCTTTCGTTCTTCCGCTTCAAGCCTGGACATCGACATGTCCTCCGGCTGGTTTTGGAACTCCGTCATTGGTGTTGACGCGACGATGTTGTCTGATAAACATCGTCGTTGAACCCGCTGCTCTTCGTCGTTGGAAGAATCGCCATCAGTGGATGACGAGTGTATTTCCGCCGGTACGGCGCATCTCGTGGGATGCTGAGACTTTCTCTTGCGCACGCCTCGGTTGTGGAAGGAACTCGAATTGAGCGAGTGCTGGCTGACGGAAAAGGTTTGCTGATCGACCGTGCCCATCGAGTCGTTGTCTTCGTTGCTGTCGGGGTTGCTGGCGAGGTCCTCATCGACGGTGTCGCCGAAGTAGAGCTTGGGCCGCTTCGCCAGACTGAAGTCGGTCGGCTGCTCGTCGTCGTCGCGCAGCGGCTGCAGTCTGGACGGCAGATTACTGGTCTCGTCTTCCGCCACTACGACGATACCGCCGTCGTCGTCATCATCGTCCTCCTCGCCCTCTGGTATCACGGATGACGCCTGAGTGGACGGTGAAACCGCGCTGTTAGGTGCGTTGCCACCAGAAAACGAACCTCGCGCGGTCGTCGTGGTCGTCGTAGCGGCCGCGGTCGACATCGCGATCGGCATCGTCGTCGAGGCTGTGGAGGTCGAGAGATTCGCGTTCACCGAAATTCTTTGCTGCAGCGCTTCGTCATACGGCCTGACCTGATTCGCCTGCGTGGACGACAGATCGAGATGCTTGAAGTCCAACGCGCACAGAGAAGCTGGCGAACGAAGATCTGGCGGCGGCGTGAGCAACGGAAACGAGCCGAAAGGCAGATGATTCAGTCCGGTGGCCGGTACCGGGAGTCCGACTTGCGGAGGCAATACAAGAGCATGCGCCATGGACGAACGGCCGTCGTGCGGCGAGATCTTGCGACGCAAGTGAGGTGAGTGCAGCTTTGGATTCGGATTGGCGCTGTGCCGATTACGCGACCTGCGTGAGCTGAACATCATACTGCAGCCTTTGACGGTGCACTGGTGCATTTCACGTAAATGCACCGCGCTGAAATGGATCTTTAGCGCGCCCTTGTCACAGAAGGTTTTCAGACATACGTTGCACTGCACTCGCTTTTTGCCGGTGGTGGGGTTGATAAAAGGCGTGCCGAGGTTCGGTGGCATGTTCGCGGCCGCGCCCCACTGGCTGCCGGGTCGCTTGCCCGGCGAGTGCGGTTTCCTGCCAGGTATTCCAGGTGGTCTGCCGAGCGGCGCGGCCTGGAGCGATAACGGAGGCGGATGACGTTGATCGGACGAGATTGAGTGCTTTGACATAGCGGCGTCTCGTCTGCTGAGATTCAACGCGCTGTCGGAGTTCTCCTCGTCCTCTTCGTCTTCTTCCGAACCGAACTCGCTGCTTTTCTCGCCGCCGCTGTGCACGTCCACGGGTATCGTTAATCCGCCCCCGATGCCCGAAGGCTGTAAGCGCCGACGAAGAAACGGGAGCGACCGGCACGTGCGGCCTCTGCAACTGCGACGCCGGTGAATGATGGGGCGGACTGTGGGGACTCTGTGGATTTCTCATGGACTTGCGGTTCTGCAGAAGTTGCTCAGCTGACGGCGGTGGCGGCGGTATTGGCGGGAACGCCGGTAGTCCGAGGGTGCTCAACTTTCGAAAATCGAACGGCTGCATGCTCTGCAGTCTGTTCAACGGGGATACCGTTAAATGTGAGTCTAACGAACGCGGCGGCGAATTCGATCTGCTCGTAACGACCGCGTTGCCGGCCGTCGACGACGAGGAATAGTGTTTCTGCGCTGTCGGCGACATCGACGGATGCGAGACCGACGACGGCGGAGGCGGCGGAGGTGGAGGCGGCAGCGGAGGTGGTAACCGAGAACCCGGCGGCGGTAGGCCGCAGTGAAGCATATGCAACGGTGGTGGCAAGTGTGCTAGTGGCATCGTCGGTGGCGAAGGTCGTCTGCTCGGTGACATAGCATCCGTACCCGGCGTTCCGGCGGCCAGCAGCAGTTGCTGCACAAACGGACGCGTCTCGGCGAATCTGAGGAACTGCTGTAAAACCAGCGGCTCCTCCTCAGCCGAGCAGATACTCCATCGGTCCAGCACCGGGCCGTTCTGCGAGTCCTGCGAACAGAAAAGACAGAGGAAATTGCTTCTTAGAACTTCGAGAAATCTCTAATCAACGAATTAATTATAAATCTCTTTCAAGAGAATAAATCTGTCGTTTTTTCGCGGAGGCACTTGTCTACGACGTTCGCGATTATATGCCGTTTTAGCGTGTGCGGTGGAAATTGCGTAAACGCACGAATCACGCGATAAAGAACACGCGATATCATCGATCGATTCGCGCATAATCGTCGCGCGCACAGGAATGGGACGAGGGAATATCGTTTATTTTTATTTGACCGTATAATTATACGGTCGCGATAGGAAAAAAAAAAGCGCTTCCTACATTGTCAACCGCAGAAGGTCGAGCGTCCGTATTCGCGTTCCGTTACTTTTGTGAAATGGAATGCGCAAAAAAGCTGGCTGATAAATAAAAAGGATTGATTGATGACGCTTAATGTAGCGGGTAATTAGTTCTGCCTCGCCTGTTAGCGGTGAGATTGCAGTTAAACGCGTTAAGGATTTGACCTTGCATCTCTCTCGCCAGATACACACACTCGATCTGTCTTCCTCTTATGTGTATATGTGCCTGCTATTATCCGATCCATTTTTTGCGATTGAGTTTTAGCGATTTGTCATCGCACGAGCTCCGTGTGTGCGTAATACGACGTGAAATAATTTGAATCCGCGGAAAATTTATGAAGTCTCTCGCAGAGACTTAATTTCTTTTCTCGTTCTTGGAAATCAACCGAAAATAATCGCCAAGCAAAATGCGAAACGCGACAATTAGTTATTTTAAAAATATATAAGTTTTTAGTATAATAGTTTCATTAAAAAATGTTATATATTGTGTTACAAAATTTTTTCGTTCGGCTGATGTTAAATTTATTTGTTTCCTTCGCGAAAAATAAGTTTCACTATTATATGACCAGCGAGAAAAATTCGCCGAGTCTACCGAATTGTTTGTTTCATCAAACAAAACGTTTTGCTGGCAAAACAAAAAATTCAATAGTTTTAGCAAATTTTTCTTGCCGGCCATGTAATAACTAATCTTCTTGCTATTCTAGCAAGCCTTTTTTTTCGTGTACACATGATGAGAAGCGCCAAATGTTCTTTGTTTCTTTGTCGCGATCATTTCGCCTCGGCGAGATCATGTTACTTGACAAAAGTCAAACTTCTCCCAGCCTCTCTTCCGAGATGCGGAAAGTAACGTAAATCTCTCTCTGGCGATACGTTCTCGACATATCACACGAACGTCACGTATCGCGCTCGTGTAGAGTCATGGCTTCTTATAAATTTCAGAGTAAGCTGCTTATATAGAGCGCGAGTTCGCCTCCCTTCCTCCTTCTCTCCTTCCTCTCTCTTTCTCTCTCTTCACGGTTTGTATATTTATGCATACCGACGGACTTTGGACGTAACGCAGGACGCCCAGCGCCGCGACGCTTTTCGCGTCTCGTGTATATTTCTTTAAGCACGCGCACGCGTCACCGTATATCGTACATACACGCGCACAGAATGAGACACACTCGGCAGACACACTCGTGACCCCCGCCACTCCGGATTCGATCTCGCGGGAACGACGTCGTTATTTTTCGCTCCCGGGCTAAACCGCAAAAATAAAGAATGTCAGAGAATCTGCCAGCAATCGCGCCGCCAGATATGTAATAGGCGCTGCCACGAAGTTTTTGTTCTATTTGATAGAATCGATTCGGCGCCGTCATAGTGTATGTATGTACATCCGACACTGTACTTCGATCCTCACGGATCTATTCGTAAAGCGCTCTTCTCTCTCTCTCTCTCTCTCTTTTTTTTTAACAGAGTAAACAATGTCTTGTTTGAGAATAGCGCGTTTTGTGCACAGACCGTTTTAAAATTCAAATCCATAAGAAAATCAAGAAGAAGATGCCTGATGATCCCAAGTTTACTCCAAGCTCCGGAAGTTGAAGCGGAGTACAGTTGGAAGAGTATGAGAGAGAAAGACACAATAATTTATTCTTAATAAATCTCAGAAATATTTTTATACACAAAAAATCATTCTACTATCTATATATGTGCAAACAAATTTTTACGACGCGCTTGCGCACGTATTATTGTTCGGAAAAAAATCCGGGTTGAACAAAAAAAAATCACATTGTAAAACTGTTTGTGCGTGAAATATGTTCGAAAGTAACCAAACATCCTGAGGATATAATCGAAACCATATGGGCAGAAAGACAATGAATAACGCTCGACGTACCGCTACGTGTACGCAAAGTGTAATTTTCCGATTTTTTATTCATGTCGCGTACGGTAATCAAATCTCACGCGGTATATAACGACAGCTGTCGCATATTATTTCTCTTGTAGATCGCATAGATTATCGTTTGACGAAGCGCGAGTAATGTCATATCGTTTCTCATCGTCCACGTCGCCACAGCTCGGCGACGTTTTCCTCGGTTGCGCTTTCCGCGATAATGTGACGCGCCATTGACTATACGCAATTTCAGAATGTTTTTTTTAACGCGCATTATGATATTCGCAAATAGATTTGTCACGTCAGTTTTCGCGCGTATATTCATCTCTTCCCGATTACCGAGCAATCTGCGCACAAAACAGAATCGCAACGGTGTTAGTGTTTCAACATTGAAAAGTTGTGTGAAAAAATGCTCTTGCAACAGCTGCGCATTTCCCGATGTAGATTAATTTCGTTATTATTCCATTTTTAGTTATTTATTAAAAACTTATTTATTAAATACTTTCATGTTTATATAATTTTACTTTTACACGTAGCTATCGGTTCCGTCTTGTTCTATATTTTAATTTTTTGTATCTAAAAAAAAATATACTCCTCTGTCAGGAAGGCATTTAAAATTATCGAAGCTGCACCGCAGGCAGGTTTGACTTCAACTTTATCGTGTTTTTACGCGACCTTTGAAAATAGATAATTTGAAAAAGAAGCAGAAGAAAAAAAAATAAAAGCACACGCCATTTCGCGTTGCGAGATGTCTACCGCTTCTGGTAAGCTGTCGATCCTTGAAAGAGCAATCTGAAGGCCGTGAATGCTTTTCCCATAGGTTCCTGTCTCTTCTCCCGCTATTTCACGAAGGATTCGACAGTGTGCGCGTCATCGTTTACCCCCCCGGCCGTACTATACACGCGTGCGTGACGTTCGAGGGGGAGGGGAACGAAAAAAAGGATTCCACGAAGCGCCTTAATCGCGCCTCTCTCGTCCTTACATGAAAGGACCCAAACGGTCGTGTCTGAGAACGCAAGACTACCGTGTACCGTGAGACTCGAATTTTAATCCCGCACGCGAATGAGGCCCGTTCCAACAACGTTCCGATCTCTCTCTTACTCTTTCTCCTCATCCTCCTCCTCTTTCTCCTCATCACTAAATTCCGCAGCGTGGAATTTTGCTGTTCCGTGTGCTCCTCCGTATTCAACGGGACGCGAAATATGAATGTGAGACGTGCGGGCGAGGTCGGTGGATCATGACGAAAAGACATAATGAAGAAATAGCAAAGGCACTTTTATTATGATTTCTTGTACTGTTATTTATACATAAGTTAGATACACACAGACACAGATACACACTTTAGAAAAAATACATATGGATAATTTGTTGTGAAATTTTTAATTCATTACATACACGAAAAAAAGTTTCGCTATTACATGACCAGAAAAAATTGGTTGTTCACTGAAGATTTTTGTTTCATTAACAAAACGTTTTGCTGGCAAAACAAAAAATTCAATAGGTTGTGGCAAATTTTTCTTGCAGGCTATATGATAACTAATTTTCTTGTAGCAAATCTTTTTTTCGTGTATAATAATTATATATGTGTAAAATATATAATCAATGTCAAAATCTCGTCATAAAAAACTTTTTCAAATTTCTGTATCAGAATATATACACACGCGTATGTATTCAAAGCAATACTCGCTTTATTGTACGAAGGAAATTCTGGTGTGCCTTTAATTAAATTCGAATGGACGTAGTTAATTTAAATAACAGCGTGCGTCTGAATTTCGCGCACACGTATATGTACGAAACGCGACGCAGGATCCTGGGAACTTCGGTAGTTGGGTACTCGGGAATAAAAGAGGCGTTAGGAACGAGACGCGAACCATTACCGCGTTATTGCATAATGGATAATTACATGGAGTCGCAGAAGTAAGATAAAGCTCGTTTTACTCGCTCGCTCATTACGTTTCCCTCAATCCTCGTGTCCCGCGTATATATTCACATAATTCTTACTCCACTCACGCGATTCCCTCTATATACGTCGTTTTACTTTGTATTATTATTTGATGATAATGAGACTATTATTCTTTAGCCGTTAATAAACATTGGAAAATAATGAGACAAAGTCCTTTTTGATACGATAAAACACAGCTGAAATCGTATCACGCATCTCGTTTCTTTTTCTGACAGAGCAACACGAAAGCTAAATAAACGTTGAAGTTAAAATTAGATATTTATTTAGATTAAGAAACAAAAACGTAGTTTAACGTCTATAAAAAAATTATAAATTTTGTAATTAAATCAAATTATCGGATTTAACGATGCCGATCGCGTACAAAGGTAGTGGAAAACGGCGCGTTAGCTGGACCTCGAGAATCGTTCCAGTCTGTGGTGCCATCTGACGACGCAATTGTCGACGCAAAGCGTACGACGCAGTTCGGTTTTCACCGCGAAAGAAGCGGCGGCAATCAACGCGCCGAGATGGAGGAGGCAGCCGGCAGTGGCGGTGGCAATGGCATCCGTGACTGGACACTGCATATGATTTCACGCTAAGTGGGCCCTGTCTTATTCGTGGGTAGAAATCGTAAAGATCTCGCGTGGATATCCGCCGCTAAATTGGATTGCAGCTACCTGCGTCTGTCCTCCGTCCTCTCTTTCTCCTTCGCTCTCGTTTTACTTCCCTCCCACTCTGTATTTATCTCTTTCTCTTTTTTTCCCTTACATTCTCCTCTTCGACCAATGGCTCTGACTGTTTGTCGCAATCGCCGCGCAGTTTTATTTCGCTTTACGCGCTCTCGTTTCGAGCGATGCGACGATCGAGGAAAAACTGTCGGGGCGAAGTCGCGAGGGAGCTCCGCTCGTCAGCACATCATAAAATGCAACTCGACGCAACATAGCGGAATTTCACCGAGACGACACAAAAAAAAAACTTTGAAAAAACAACGTACTTCGCGATTTAGAGAATTTTCTTCTTTTGGGGAATTTCTTTCTACTCGAAGAAAGA
>QVOB01013968.1:0-13508 GCA_014839585.1 Pseudomyrmex concolor
AAAATCGATCACGAGAAATGTCACATCAAAACTTGTAACAGTCGCACAAAAGTAAGAATTATAAGCGAGATTATATAAATTTTAAATTTCTACGACTCAACAAGATACTTAACACGCGAGAAACTTTCCTTTCTTTTCCCTCGAAGTTTCTTTCGTGAGCTGAAAGTGGTCGTAGTTGCTTTATACATTCGCGTTATTTTACTCGAAGGTGCTGAATGCAACGAAAAGAATACAGATACCATCGCGAAACTTTTCACGGCTTTCGGAGAACATAAATCGACTGCCCGACGCCGGCGGCGGTAGAAAACTGCGCACACATACTCAGAAATTATATTCCGGAAACATATTTATCTTACGTGCGATCTGAGAACTTTGCGGGAGGATTTGGGAAAGAAAACCGGGATTTTATATCGTTTCACGCTAATTCCCACAGACAGAACTCGAGAGAGATGCACTTTGCTATGAATAATATTTTATGTATTTTCAGAAAGTCGTGAAAGTTTTTGAAAATACATTGTAATCAGATTGTTATAAGGTATGTTATAAACAAATATATACAAAATAACAAATCGTGTGTGCTTTAATAATGGTTAAAAAACAATGGTAATAATGGTAATAATGATAATAATTGTAAAAAAATAATGATAAATTTCGTAATATTTTGTTTTACTAGTTACTAGTTATATACGTAATTAGTTATTTTAAACACGTATTTATGTTCAGTCTTCTCTCATTTTAACGTATTTATGTTCAATCTTCTCTCCTTTTTTTTTCTCTTTCTTTCTCGCAATCATCCTTAATAAATGACAACATTAGTCGAAAGCATTTTATTCTTTGATTACTCGATTTTATTGTCGCGCAAGTGCTCTAGTCCGATCCCTAAAGCGAAAGTTTTAACAAATCACAATTGTAAGAAGCGCAGCGAACAATTTTGTAGCTCAGTTCACGACCGCGCCGGAATAGCCATTTGTGCATAAGAAACCATTAAATCCCGAGCTTGCGCGGCGTTGCAAGTCAACGAGAAGAAGAGTTCTTTAAAATTGTATAATGTCGGGAATTTACAAGTAGTGCTAAATATTGAGTAGAACCTTGAGTGAAGTATCATTACGTGAACTTCTGTTTTCTCGAAACAACCACGTCCTAGATAAGATTATCCCGAAAGAAGGGAAAAGAAGGGGGAGAGAGAGAGAGAGAGAGAGAGAGAGAGAGAGAGAGAGAGAGAGCAAAGCATAGCGCAATTTCCAAGTTGTTACGATAATGAACCTATTAGACGCGCGAGATGTTTTTATTACACACACACACACAAAACTTTCTTTCATACGTAAATAAATTACATTACAATTACATGGATGAGATAATCAAGCGCTTCTTGCGCAATGTTAAAGTAAACTAAAATACAATCAGCATAAATCTGCAGCCACGAAATTATTTTAACAAAATTTGAGTATCGCGTGTTCTCTTTTTTGCGGTATTTTCTCGTGATTCAAGAAAGATATACAAATTGTTAGGCAGGAGACCCTGCCGAGTGTTCATAATGCGCGCATCACTTCCGCAATATATCCTCGTTGCGCACTATCATTCAACAATATTACGTAAACTTCAGCTCCATTATGTTTTCATTCCCAGCCCCCCGTGTAAGAAATATATTAAGCTTGGATTTATATACACTCATAATGAAGAATTTTTACAAAGCGCACATATTTTGATTACGTCCGCGTTCTTCTCGTAAAACGCAGAATTTCCACGCTACGCAGAACGATGTTCATGATATATACACAAAAAAAAAGTTATTTTCTCCGTGACCATAAAAAATTTAAACGATAACTTCGTTTTATTCACGGTCAAGATCGATGCGCGCGCATACCGATCCTGTCTATTTTCGCGTCTCGTACGAGTTCGTCGCAAGAACTTTTCACAAAAGGAACTTGGCTAGTGCGATGAAGGTAAGGTGTGCGAAATTTCCGAAGAATTTCGTTATACGAATATTCAGCGGAGTTGAAGCAACCGTAAGCAACTCCTAGTCAATAGTTAATGTAATAAGAACGCGGACAAAGAGCTCCTCCGTCGAACAGACAACGAGAAAAGACGAGAATGAAGGACCTAACTTTTGTCCGGCGATCGTGATACAGTCTCTTTAATCTGGACGCTATTCGTGGACCCTAATCCCGCAATTGTGATATTGTAGCGATTCCCTTCAGAACTTCGGAAAGTCAATACCGGAGATTGTCCCGCGTCTAAATTGATTCAGCCATATGTGACGAAGTATTTTGCTTTGTCGCGCGCGTGTTATTGTACGTTCTTAACATTTATTTCTTTAATATATGTTATTAAGAAAAAATTCGTGCGTTTGAAGTGAAACTCGTGGAACCAACATAATTGGAAAATTTTCTTTTCAACAAAACATTTTTTTAATGTAATGTAACAATATATTTTATTTGTACGAAAGTTCTTTTATACATTTACTTTATAAGACATTTCTGTCGATGGTTTTTTATTGTTATTGAAACAACGCGTTACTAAATACTACTCGTTAATTCTCTCTCTACACAAGAATCAAGAATCATTTTACAAAAGAATCGAGTCGACTGGCTGTTTCTGCTGCTGAAAAAAAAGCGGTATTATTTATAAATTTTATTTATATTTTCTTATAAAACATTTCTTGCCGCTATTATTTATGTAAAAGTGTCCATTTTCTCGTCTTCCATCTTATATTCTAACATAGAGACTATTGGCTTGTGATAACTGAAATATGATACATAAACAGTTGTTTAAATATCTGGCGAATACTGCGTCGATCGTAGTTCCTGATTTGGTAGTAAGCACTGCAGGATTGGTCGTTCCTTTTCATCTCTAGCGCGTTTTGCTTTTTTGTTATTCTTAATAATCATCTCGCTTTATCGCCTTTCCCCTTCCCTATCTCGCGCGTTTCACTTTTTCGTTACTTTCCAAAATCAACTTGCTCTATCGTGCCTAAAGAAGTTTTATATGAGGAAACTCGTGAAACCTACAGTCTTCTTACAAATTGCTTCAAAGTGGTTTCGTGATTAGATGCGTAACATAATAGATTCCTATATGGGAATATAAACTTTGGCGTAAATTCTCTCAACTAACTAACTTTTCGTATATACATAAGTAGTAAATATTGTATCGTAAATTGAATTACGCTTCGAATCTCTCGAATTAAATCAACAACATCGGACAACTATATTTACGCGCAATATTCACGGTTTACAAAACTTCCGTAAAGAAACAAAAGCTGAGTTCGCATCTTTTACGGAAAAGATTTTTCCGGATGTAAATAATGTAATATGTTACTCCGTATACGTGTATCGCGTCACGAATCAATTTTGCAAACAATATTTTTCATGTGAACAGATTTACAGCGTTCACCTCGGCGAGATAAAAGCCTTCGTGAAAAATGGCCGCCGCCTTCTAACTCCCGTAGTTTATTTCACAATATAAACGATAGATCTCCCTTCGCAGCGGCGAGAGCACGTCGCGTAATCGTTCTCATTAGTCGGCCGAGCGTGACCCAATGCTGTTAACCGGCCGAAATTGAATCGTTATGAGGTAACACGGACCCTATACGACCGTAATATTGCGCTGCGACGACGGCGATGGTGGTTGCGTGAAAGATCGAAAAACGCGGCATAAGATACGTGCGTTGGCTACGGCAACGAAAGTGAGAGCAGCAGGCCGGTGTGTGCCGGAGAACACCGTCAATCACTTTTTCGCCAGACGGAAGGTAAAAGCGTCGTAAGTCGGACCGGTATAAATGTCAATAAATCACTATTCTCCCCTTACACCCAACGTTGGCAATTTTGGATGTCTGCGCGCCAAGCCGGCATTGTCAAGATAAAGCTCTTGAGATTTTTTTCTTTGGGCGGAAGAAAATCCCTCTTTCCCCGGACTTCTTTCCTGGTTAGTAAAACTTAGAAGAGGATAATCTCTCGCGTGTCAAAATGCAAACAGGAGAAGCGTATAACTAGAGGGTATAAGATAAACATAATATCCTATGGGAAATATACATATATATGCAACATATAGGAGATAAGTTTCCTTCTCTATCCACTTCTCTAAAAGAAGCGCAAAAAGATGAGGAAGAGAAAATGCAATAAAGATGTTTTGCTCTAGTTATATCTTACCCAGGAAAAAAAGTCTTTCTTGTATATGGGAAAATTCAATATACAATGGTGTTTATAATGTAGCTACATACAATCACAAATGAGATCGTTTCTTTCTCGTATAAAAAATTTATATATAATTACATGTAATTAATTAAAAACTTAGAGATATAGAATTTGCCCATATGTTAGGTATCTACGATATGAGGGGCAAGATTTTTTCTTTCAAATAATTAGATAAATAAGATAAAAGTTAAAGCAAAAGTCTATTAATGAAGTTTGTGGAAGAGCTCAAGGATTCTGACTACGTCACTAAAGAAGATCAATCATTGCACGTGGATCAAACAGCTGACTGTAACAATAAATCAAAGTCATGATGACTAGCACAATTGATTAAACTACTCTATTGAGATAATCGGATTACGAAGACAGTATGAAAATCCAGCAATAATTTGTTTTCCGAAAGACTCTCTTCTCGGTGATAAAAAAAAATAAATAAAAAAAATAAAAACACAACTTACAAAGTTAAAATGTGTACGAAATCATTATCGGTGTTTCTCGATAAATTTAAGATCGATTAGATGAATCCGCAATAAAAAATAATTACGGAAAGACAGAACGCTTTAATATTTTACATCTACTTTTTTTTAACAGAACGTTATATTCTCTTCGTAATTGCACTTTGCTGCAATAAACATTATGCTGCAAGTGTAAAATATTTAATGACTTTCAAACTGTAGAGTATACAATTGCTAATATATTAAGTTCCACTATTTGAAGATACGGTGCTTTTTGCGCCTCAAATACCGTTTACGCTTTCATTATTTATACTTTTATTATTTCTTTGTCGTACCAGATTGTAGATTGATGGTGCTTTTTGCGCATCAAACGCACTATCAAAATAGAAGCGCGATCGTAAAATCATGAAAACGTTAGCACAACACACGGGATTAATCTCGCGTGTTATGTTAATTTTGTCTTTAATGATTTGTTGCGATAGCACGCGAAAATTAATTAATTTTATAAATGAAGCTCTTATAAATACATGTAACGCATATAAAATTGCTGTACTTGATGCCAATTTTGGAAATACTCATCGTCTCGTAAATTATGATCCTTTGTGCCACATAAAGTGCTATTGAAAATCAAAACCAGTGTATCTAATTGAAAAGCAGAAGGAATAAGAGAAGAATAAAAACGATGAAAATGTGTAAACATTAATAACATTTATAAAAGCAATATTATATTATCATAATAACATTCAAGTTTTGCAAAAATATTTAGTTAACTATTTGTTAAACTGTATATAACTTAATTTAATGTTCTATTCGAAAGGAAAGCTTCAATGGGTCTTAGTCATAAGAGAAATGGTTATAAGAGAAATCTCCAGGAGAATGTTTCGTTTCCACTTCTATATTTACAGTACATTTTAACGAAGAAGGTGGAAACGGGAAGTTTGCCTTGTATTGAATATTCATAAGAAATTCTTTTACACAATTATTTTCACGTTTTGTCTTCGAATATTAATTAACTTCGTAACAATGTTATGTCATGCTCGTTCTTGAAATGATTTCTCGTATTTTTTAAATCCAAACGCACGAAAAAGCTAATCGGCGCAGAAATTCGTGACAAAAACTGAAACTAAAGAATCGGATTATGTAAAATCTGAAGAGAAAAAAAAGTCTCTTCCATTCTTCTTATAAAAATAACTTTTTTAGTGCATCAATCAAAGATAATAATTGCTCCGCAGTTAATTTATATTGAAGAAAATTAAAAACTATATACAATATCATGATAAAATTTTTTTCCCTTCTTTATGAATAACTTTTGTTTGTTTTTATATACATAAGAAAAAGAGTCGCACCTGGGACATATAATATGCAAACTTTCAGTACCTTTTCACACCATTTGCGAGACTTATGACATATTTTTCCTTTCGTATCTACTAAAATATTGTGAGTCAGAGCACATTTCAAGCGCTAAAACAATTTTAAGATTAATTCGGGCAATTTCGTCAATAAGAACAAAATGCTAACGATTCTAAAAAATATATACCGACTCCGTAACTTCTTTTCAAAATTTTCACACTTGTTCTAATTATTTCGAATAACATTTGCGGATTCAATTTCGATCTTACTTTGCGATTTACAAATTGTGTAGCTTTGAACCATTATATTACGCTATAAAATATAATATCACAAAATATAATGAAAGAATAATATGAAAAGTACATAGAAATACAAATAGAGCTAGTCATAAAAAATAAATTGCAAAACACCGATCGCGATACATTTCGACAAATAATCTTGTTTGGTGTGAGAATTAAAAAAAATATGATTTTTTCAAATATTTATACAAACTATGTAGTTTGCAAAAGCACTTAAGATTTAATATATTACGGTTCGGTAAATCGCAATCGGAAAATCATCAGAAGAAAAAGCGAATGGAGAAAGAGTGAAAATAATCATTGCGCGAAACGATACGAAAATAAGTAGTAGAATAAAACATCAGTACATATAAATAAGATTTTCTCGCATTTCACGCATAACTTCACTCGGTGTAAATGTTGCAGAAAATGTCACAACAAGCTAGAGGAGCAAACTTTACGAAAATGTTAGTTTTCAGACTCAATATAATCGTTTCTTTCTTTACTCTCTATTCAATTCCGTTCATTGTTCGTAAGCACACCTCCCATCTTATTATGTCAGCGTCGCATAAAAGAAGGAAAACTTTAATCATTGAAAACTACAGATAATATATATAAGAGATATCTTAAAAAAACAATACACCCCATTTAAATTAACTTACGTTGAGATTAACTAAATTTTTAATTTTTTACCTCACAATGTGTATATGTATATAATTTTCATCTTTTATTTTATTTTAAGTAAACTAACACACACTTGGTGTCATATATAAATTGCAATTTATAAACGTACATATTTTAAAAAATAACTACTAAACGAATTCTAATTAAACTAAAATTTCGCGCGTGTCATGAGAAATTGTTACACATTGATAAATTTTGACGATAGCACTTGTTTTCCAAATTCCAACAGAACTATCATAAATCCACAATTGTTAATTATGCATTTATGATGTTACGATAAATACACACACCTGTGTTATTATACGGGCGATATAATGCAGATGCAGCGATAGAAATCAATATTCGCTATATTCTCGTATTGAATGAGAGTCTCCCCGCATTAGTCTGACGCTAATTATCGCGTCAGATAACGCCTCTGATGTTCCAGATATCCGGAACGTAACTTGATTGCATATGCATAGTCACGTGGCAGCGATGCGAGTGAGACAAAGAATAAGAAAAGAAATATAATGCTGTATATTATAGACAATCGTAAAATACTACAATAATTGTGTAAGAAGCAATTGGTCAAATTAGCACTATAAAACTATTTTAGTAATATGCTAGTTTTTTTCAAGTGTTCTATTCAATCAATGAGAGCAATCTGTATTAAAAAAAATAATAATAACCGGTATTATTTAGTAACTCACAATTGATAGTTTACATCTAAAACGGTATTTGCATCTTTGTTTTGATCCATTTTTATCCCGTGATCTCTCAACAACTCTAACGTAAATGCATTATTTCTTTTTTTTTTTTTTTTTCTGTCTCTTGCTGACATTTCAAGATGTTTTCACGCGAGAAAAGAGTCGCGGCCGCTTCCGGTCATAAATTAAAGTCTGTCTCTGTCGTAAACGATAATTGCAACTCTGCTGGACAGCAAATTAAACGAGTGCGGGGACAATGAGAGCAGCACACAAAGGCGGTCGAGTGCGACCGTCGTGAGTGAAGAGAGCGGTAACAAGCGCACGTGACTTCTAACTAGACGACCACGAGGAACATGAAGCAAAAGGTTAAAAAGGCGAAACAACCGCCGAGAGTGTGGCCGCGGGCAGTACCACCACCAGCATTCGCAATTGCACCGTAAAAGTCTCTTCGATGTAAAAGTCTTTTCTTGATAAAATGGAAGAAGTCGTAAAGTGCGAAAATATGCTCGCACTTTTATTTTTTGTTACACGACGCGAGTGCAAAAGAAAAGATATATATATGTATATATGTAGCAAGATAAAAAGAAAACTTATAATGCGCGAGAGAATCCGAAAGCTGCGTTTTATTCCACAAGTGATGTCACATCTTCTCTTGAGATTTGATACTAAACGTTTATTTTCGCAGAAGGTTCAGATAATTTATTCGAGGATAACGATCTTTTCCTGAAACGGGATTGTGGTTATTATAGTCACGAAAATACCTCGTAGCGAATTACATCAAGGAAACTACCTCAGAAAACAAGAATCGGGTGACTCCCACACGCTACATCTCACAACGGTTATCGCAGAGAGATTTGTATACCGAACATTTAAACTTTCCGCCTGAACGAACATCGTCTACAACAACGCAACCAATTTCCAGTAAAATTGTTATTATGATTGGCCGAGATCAGTGCCACTCCTTCCGTGAAATTGCACGCACTTCCTCCTCGTTCTTGTGTCTTGATCCCGAAATTGAGATTGTTCGTGAAATGGAGCGCGATAAGGAGATTCGTGAGAAGATTCTCGTATTTCGGACACGTTACGAACGTTATGAATTTCGCACGCGCGAAAATTGCAATGTGTGCGTTTCCAAATAAAAAAAAAATTACGAATATAAGCGAAATTGTTGTCAAAAATACGAGTATGTAAATAATAT
Source organism: Pseudomyrmex concolor (assembly GCA_014839585.1). Lineage (NCBI taxonomy): Eukaryota > Metazoa > Arthropoda > Insecta > Hymenoptera > Formicidae > Pseudomyrmex > Pseudomyrmex concolor. The sequence continues at coordinate 8,839 of QVOB01013968.1, forward strand.
ATATTTTTATTGCGAGTATTTTAGTCAAATTTTGCGTCAAAATTATGAGACTAATTTTCAAAGTATTAACCAAATACTTTTATAATATAAATATAAAACATTTTTCAAAAATTGATTCTTATCCCATTTTTATTTTTACGTACGTAATAAGCTTTTCCAATAAACTCTTTTCCCTCTGTTTAACTATGCTAATTAATGTTCAAATAAAAGTTATTACCTCTGGTTCTCTATTGATTTTTCTACTTCCTATACCAACATCAGATTTCCATTTAGATCTGCCCGCATTCGATCCTAACCGTTTCTCTGTTTGTACGAAATTCTGATTGCAATCTAGCTCTCTGTGCAGTTTTACAAGTAGTATTCATATTTTGATTGAATGCTCGTGTGCACAGACTGATTTAATATTTAAGATGTTTTAACTGATTTAAGATCAAAGATGTTTTATTAATTAATATTAAAAATTTTCAATGAAAAGATTCCGCGAAAAACAAGCTTTTTTTTTTTTTTTATATACCTACGTCTCGAAAACTTCCCTTCGCCGAAATTCTTCAATCCAATAGCATTCGAAACAACAACCGCTCGGATAGATCCTATAGTTTGAATTTCAATGAAGCGGTTTGAACATCGATATATTCCGGAGAACGTCGTGTGGCGGTGTATAGGTTTTCTTCTGAAGCAAACTCGATCGTCTCGCAGTGACGCGATTATGCTTATTGAGATTATGTAAGACGAGTAAATTAGCCTGTCGCGTTGCTGTCCCCGGCAGCAGCACCCTTATTTGCGCAGTATCGTTCGCTCAATCCAATAGATTGTCATTGATAGTGTAAGTTACGACGAACGGAAGCAGCGATTTACCGAGCGCGAAGAAACGAGTACGTAATAGGACTGGAAATACCTCTTTCTCTCTCTTTCTCTCTCTCTGAGCGGGTAATAAGAATAAATTTCGGTGCGCATTTTGTTTTGAATACCCGGCTCTTATTGGATATACCGCATAAAGATTCTCTCATTAGTTCATTAGTTTTTAACACGTTTTTAACGGATTTATATACGTAGATACGTATCGGTGATTTTACTTATGCGCTCATTAAGACCGCGATTGCGTCGTATTTAACATTCGGTGAGAACCCTCGAGTACTCTCGAAGAAAAAAAAAGCCGATAGACTATTTTCGCCGCTATAAGCGTGACGTTAAGTCCACGCCGTAAAGTAAATTACATTGTTATTAGTACTCCATAAAGTGATATTAATATCGCGGAACGAGAGCGGAGCCATTTTGCGAGATGAAAACGGAAAGAAGAGAATTGCACGTTACAGATATATAGACCTATGACATCCTTTTACCTTCAGCTACAAGATAATACCGCTCTTGTTCCAGGGTATTGATGCGCCTCACTTCGGGCTGCAAAACACGCGCTACGACACGCAAGTATCGCGTTGTGTGTTGCGTAATATTCATTTCTTTCATTTATCGCCGAAGATAATTAAAACAAAACACGAAGAAAACTCTGATTATGAGACAAGTCTGAGAAAAATAACAGTCGGTATACTTTTATTTTTTTTTCTTGATATTGATTGATATTGATTGATTTTTCAGAAATACTTTTCCTGTGTATAAATTTAAATATTTATAAATCTATTTACAATCCTGAAAGATCGTTAATTGTTTATTTTTTTTTTTTTTTTTTTAATATACGTCGATGTACATGCGTACATGTGTTATCTTATTACGTGTTCGATTCGGGAAAATCTTCACGTTAAACAAGACTTAAATTTCATTAATTCTGTTTTATCATTAGCGGTGTTTAGAGACGTAATTGCCCGTAACAATTAACGACCGTGTAGCTTGATTAGAGAAGCAATAGCAAATAGCTCTCGCTAGTATATACGTTATATAACAAACTAAGTCGTGTATCCATGGCACGTTGCAATAGCAAAAAGCGCAACTCTCTCACCTTCCGTGAAGAAAACGGAGAGACGAAAAAGAGGTTTTCACCTCGCGGAACATTCTCTGATAGTTTTTCGATCGCGCGCATTCGTCCGTGACGACTAAAACAGTCAAGGGTCGGGCGTTTTCAAACACGTTTTTCGCACCCTGTGCGAAACGAGCAGCGAATCGCGAAAATCGGTCATTTTGTTCTCGATTCGCGCAAATTAAATTCTATTTAAGAAACGCAAGGAAAAAGATGTTACTTCAATTTGCGCCCAAGTATTTCTTAATTTAAACGAAATTTTCATTAAACGTAATTTGTGCTTTCTGATGTGTGTTAACACTGAGAGAGAAAGAAAGAGAATGCGATCTACATATTAAATAATTAAAATGTCAGAAATAACTGATATTAACATGGAGAGTCTGCAAACAGTAACTCACGCAAGTTTGGATATGAAATAGATATGTAATAATACGAGTAGTAATCAATTCGAGACGCGCACACTTAGTTTGACGCGATCTTGTCTACTCAGAATCATAATGTTTATTCAAAACCTCTTATTATTTACTCTATAAAGCGTCTTCTCTCTCTTTCTCTTTGTTCATGCTCTGTCTAGAGTCATCGTGGAAATAACTTTCTTGGTTCGAATTTGAGCGTGTTTAAACTCGGGCGAGAAGTTTGCGTTACGAGCAATAACGAGCGATAAGATTCTTAAGGAGACGCTTTCCCTTTAAGGGGAAGGCGTCTTCTTAAGTTCAAGAACAGTCAGTATAAAGAGCATTATGCACGACACGATACAAAGAGAAAGAGAAGCATTTCTGACATGAGTGGTACTGCCGCATCTCGGAAAGTTACGTTAACTTTCGAAAGTGAGTGATCAAAGACGCAGAGCACGCGCTATACGCGAATGACTTTGTTACTTTGCAACGGTCGATCGTTAAAGTTCGTTAACATTAAACCGCTGACAAAAGATTGCCTTTGCATATTCTCATTTCCAACGCCTTGGAAAGGATAAACTATAACCAAGCCGCATAAACTATTCTTTCTCGAGTGTGGGAAAGTGTACAAACGATCCGAGAACTAAGAGGTAACTTGATAAACTTTAATGATTTATAATCTTATGCTCTTTAGAATCACTTAATATCAAATAAAAAGAGTGTATAGAGCAAATTTATTAATTGTGGAATATATAGTTTTAAAAAAGTTGGTTTTTTCTTTATTTTTAAACACGTATTTCTCTTATTTGAAAATACAGTAAATATAAATATTTATAAATGCATAAATGTATCTGTATATAAATATTTCTATTTAGATTTGTAATATTTCTATTTAGATTTGTATATAAAAATGCATTGAGATGCATTTTCATAAAAAAAAACCTAATGTGATATAAAAAAATGTTTTAAATGAAAATTTTTTTCATGTTTACATGCACAGAAATTGTTCATAAAATAAACACACATCTGATAAATTAAGTCTGAATGAATTCTGGTTTTTTATTTAAATTGATGTTAAATGTAATTGAATAATTTTAATAAAATAACAAATTTCATCTGAATTTACGCGCAATCAATCAAGTGAAACCATACAAAAAACTATGTTTACTTAAATTTGATGAGATTGAAGCATGAGATAAATCTCATATCTCTGCATTTGAAAATTTCAAACTCCACTAAACTTCATTAGATTATTTTGCGATATTGAATTTATATATCAGGGATCCTCATCCGTAAAACGATAAAACGATCATACGATTCAATAATATTGTTGTACATACACAATGAAATAAATTGTTACTTTTTTTTAAATACAAATCGTTAATTATAATTTTAATTTCCCGAGGGAAATAAACGCTAGATGAACATGAAGAAACTTTTGATTGCAACAGTAGAGTTGTGACAAATTTTTTCATATATTTTCCCCTCTAACTTCAAATTACTCCTGAAATGAAGAGGAAAATGCTGTATGTAGAACAGTAAAATTATTTTTCGGCAGCAAACTTCGTTCGGGAAATCTGACATAATCATAATTATAACTTATCATCTCTTTTGTCTCTCATTCGCGAAACTTTATCATTTCTTCGCACATATAGAATGTCCTAAGTTTCCTTTTCGCGTACTTATATACGAAATCTCTCTTTCAACAACTTTGACAACTTTTTTTTCTTTTCCTTAGAAGTTTTAAAGAAACGCCGTATTTCTCATTCATATCTTTAAATATCACGTATATAATGAACTTCTGTAACGAGATAAGAAATTTTATAAGAGCGTAATCGAAAGTTGCTGTTAAACGAAAAATAAGTGAGAGAGAGATAAAAGTACTATTATCTATCCGTAAGAGGAATTTGAAGTTAATACTATCATGAAAATCCTCCAACATTCAATCGCATAGCTAACAACAAAAACACATACGGTCATTTGTTTCTTTGAGATAGGGTAGACCGAGGCGAATCGGATCACTTTTTGTTTAATGACCAAAACCTAACAGTCGAATACATATTGGTAATTTTTAACATGAATTCATAATTAGTACACATTTGGCTTGCGTATAAACTAAGAATATCAATAACAAACATAAAATTTTTTATTTTACATACAAAAACTTAAAAGGTGAGAAATATCCGATTCGCCCCTAATTTCGGGGCGAATCGGATCATTCATTAGTAGATTTTTAACAAACATGTTATATTATTTTACTTACTCACATATCAATTTTAACTAACCTTTTTATTATATACGAGATA
>QVOB01013972.1:0-14276 GCA_014839585.1 Pseudomyrmex concolor
CGACGGAAAGTCGAAACAAAACACCAAGAATAATACGCCAAAAAATAATAAGTATGTAAAACGCAGATACAATTCTATCTCATTATCTCGATAAAAAAAATTACGAGCGCTAGATTATTGAACCTAACATTGTTATTTATAAGTTCCCTTGAATTGTGCATGCAAATATAGATGTTGATCAAACATTCACAGGCAACAAAAATCATTTAAAGAACTTAATTTATGACAGAGGGACGCGCGTAGTCGTCCAGCGAGGCTTATTGCGCGAGCTACGTATACGAAAATAAGTACCTGAGTCGAGAAATTTAGCGTCTACATTGAACTTCAATTCCTCTTTTTTTTTTTTTTTATGTAAAAGGAAGAGAGAAAATAGACGCTACTTTGACGCTGCAACACGTCCGAAATTTTTTTTTCTGCTAACAGTTTTAAAGTAGGATTTGATCTTCAGCTTATGCTGCGCATTGCTCTGATAGGTTCAAAGTAGCATTTCGACGTTATATTTCAGATTATAGAAGATCAATTTTTAAAAGAGGTGATTTTATTCTAAGTTCTAATTCTATAAAGGTTCATATAGACTGAAAGAGCACTAAAAAAAAAAAGACGCTACATTTCGACTCGGATGTACACATATGTATGGTAACTATTGCTCGGAGGTGACAGTCGCATTTAAATTCGAGATATTTTATATATAAATATATACATATATAGATATAGATATTTTGGATATTGTATAATATGGAAAATACGTTTTGCTCACACTTCCGTTGTTTCGAAAAATCACATATTTTATGTGCTCTGAGCCGCGAAATGCTCGAATCCGAGAGGCAAGACTGTCATCCTCCGTGTGTCTCACGGGATCGTCGTCTTTCTTTTTATTTCCCAACTACCATCCATCACGTCAAATGCTTCTCAGCATTTAATCCCTCCGCGAGAACACACATTCGCGCATTATGATTTTGCGCATCGCGACTTTTCACTTTCCACGTTACGAGCGCGTTGCAAAAAGAGATGTGATAAAATAAGAAAAATCGAGGAGTATAAGGGGTTAAAAGAATGAAATAGAAAGAATGACGTGGCTGAAAGGAGAGAGAAAAAAGCGATGCAGCTCTGAACGCATGACGACGACGAACGGATAGAAAAAGAGAAGAGAGGGAATGGGGAAAGAGGGAGAGCGGTCGCAGATTTCGTCGAGACTCTCGACAAGTTTTCTGCAATCGGTTCGTTTGATGCGGATTCGCCCGTCTCCGCCCACCTGCGTCCAAATCGAAGGCTTTTCGCGAAAGTTGTGACATTCCGTCGCGAAGACGCGGAAAAGACAGAGAAAATGTAAAGAACGAAGGTGGGGTATACCAGGCAGAGATAAGAGGCGAGAAGAGAGTTTGAAGAAGAAGGAGAAAGATAGAGAAACGGAGATGGTATGCGAACGTCTCCTCTTGCGTAAGTCGGCAAGAACGGAGAGAGAGAGAGATTGCTGCTGCTGCTGCGTGGAGAAACTTGAGCGAACTCCGAATGTTTACCGCGAGACTCCTCTCCCCGAATCAAGGACCCGTGCGTTTCTTTTCCTAACGTTGACGAACCAACCTGTTTGTTAACTTGTTCAGGAATTAGCTTCAAACTTGCGCAAGAAACGCTAATTAAAAACTGAGAGATTGCCGCTGCTTCTCCGTCTGTCTGTCTGTTTGTCGACGATCGTCTTGCGTCATGAGTGGGTTCTCTAGTTTCCTTGTATTGTCGACGGAAGTTTGTAATTGAAATGTTCTTGCGCCCTGTATCGTCTCCAGACACGACGCCTACGATCTCGATGCCAGACGCTAAGAAACGTATATTTGAGAAGAGTACATACATATAGTTATTTCCCTCTCTCTCTTTTTCGTTTTTTTATCGTCTTTCTTTTATTTACATTGCTTTTTATTGTTTGGTAGTTTGTATTTTTTCCACGTTGTGGAAAAAACATTGTCACATGATGTTTTTGTAAAACTTTGTGATTTTATAACACAGAAGGAGAGAAGGAGAGAAGAGAGAGAGAGAGAGAGAGAGAGTTCTCGGTGCTTCGTTTCGAGAGCGATCGCCAATATTTGCTTGTCGCCGGGACGAAAGCCGTGAAGAGCGAGGCTCTAGCGACCGGAAGATAGTTGGCATGCGTGCACGACGAGCGGAAGAGAGTGGAAAGAGCTCGAGGTTACTTCGTCGGAATACCAAATACCCATTTTGCCTCGCCTGACTACCCTCGAATCGGACCGCTACTTGCGCGGGACTTCCTAAACTTCTCGAGAAAAAAGTGGGATTCTCTCTTTCTCTTGAAAAAACGTCACATTCTTGATTTTGCTTCTTGTTACATAACTGACCAGTGCGAGAGAGTCAGAAGACGATTTCCACTTGAACCTTTAACCTTTGCTCGAACTATGAAGATACTAATTCTACGCAATTTTTTTATTTTTACAGTAAAAAAAAAAAATATTCAACCTAATAATAACAAGCAAATATTGACAAAATAATTGCGACGTACAAAGTGCTAGTTTGTGAACGTTTCCTGAATGTGCGTTCAGTAGCGGGACGTACATAGAGAGTGGGAGGGAAGTGGGTGACCAGTGTATGTGTCTTAGAGGTAGATGAAGGAAGATGGGGATGCATCTTGCGTGAGTTAGGGGTTGACCGAACTGAATAATGCATTGAGTTGCCTGCATCCTAGCCTCTATATTCCCGGCGCCGTTGCACACGTTACTCGGTGTACAGTCGCTGTGTACATGTAGTCTTGTCTTTGCTGTTTAGTAATTTGGTATGTGCGCTTGTTACCGCGCGCGCGTGGACTCATATTTGCCGTTGAAACTTGCGGGGCATGAATATAGCATATCGTCATTAGGCGCGTCTCACGACAACGCAAAAGCTTTTCCAATTTATACGTCCGTTGTCTCATGTCAATTTGCTCGCGTCAAGAACGTGTTTATCTTTACTTCCGATATTTGTTGTAATTATTTATCATAGTTTGCGCGCGTTCAACGACGATTGCGCGCTCTCTGCAAACTTACCGTCCGTTGTAAATCCGTGAAAATCATCGCAAACACACACTCACCTGCAACAAAGAGAAAGACAGATTTTTTAATTCAAACTGAGTTTGATTAATGTACACTCGCGTTATAAAGTCCGCGCGTTTATTTTTGCTTCGAGATTTCATCGCAGTTTTGAAAATTTCACGAAGACCTCGGTTGCGCGAGTGTGTGTGTGTGTGTGTGTGTGTGTGTTGTGCATTTCGCGTTGAACGGCAAAACTTAAAACGTTTTGCAAACAACAAAGACTAGTTCAACAGGTCCGGAAAGAAACAGTTTGCATGTAAATATTTGCGCGCGTAGAACTCGCTTCTGTTTAAAGTGTCTGTCTTTTCATTCTCGGAAGCTTTGTCACGGGGCACGCGATATCTATAGCCACTTTCGTTTTCGTTCTCCCTTTCCCCTCCTCCTTCCTCACCCTTCGACGAGTAACGTCTAAAAGGCAATTTTGTCATTCGCGACGATACATCCGCGCGTTGTGCTTTCACAGTCTCTTGATCTCGAAGAAAGAATGAAGTGGTCGAAGAGGTGCGAAGGATATTGCAAGCTACTAGAGGAAAAGCTAAGAGAGAAACTAATATATCTCCGCTTTTCCGCACACGTAAGTTTATTGCATGAAGGACACGGAGTGGAGGGAAATCATTGCGATCGAATTACAAAGTTTTTTTCAACGCGAGCTCATCTCGATAAATGTGTTTTTCATAGAGGCTGATAAAAAATGTCTGCGAATGTATGGCGCTAGTCTTCCGTTCCGATACGCGAAGAAATCTCGGCGAATTCTAAAATTTCTTTCGCTCGCCGAGCGTAATCTTTCAGCATTAAACGAATTAGATTCTCTCTCTCTCTCTCTCTCTCTCTCTCTCTCTCTCTCTCTCTCTCTCTTTTAAAGTAGAAATTCGATACGCATTCGACGGACCGGGAGACGTCGGCCAGACGGTGGGAGTTAAAATTTCGTTATTATGATTGGTTCATCCGATCTCCTTTCAGGAGAAATATAATTCCACGATACTGGAGAAGGCGGGAACGGCGGCGGCGCCTGGGATTAAAGGCGGGAATGTATTCAGTTTAAGCTTCTCAGGTTCGACTATTAAGCAACAAGAGGGATAATAAGCTGCACTCTCGCATAATGTTGCGCATAACGAACGGAAACCGGTAAACGCTAACATAAAAGCACTTGATTGCTATAATATATTTGCACAAATATATAATGTGATAAGATTCACTATATATACATAATAAATATCATATATATATGTGTTTATATACGTGCAAAACAAATGCACATTTAATTATAACATAATACGCCGTTGATTTATTATTGCTAGACTAGATTTAAAGAGTGTGGCACGCAGGCATTTAACGCGAGTGACACTTCGCGTCAGTTTTAATTTTTCAATATATTATTATCGTGTAAAACAATATTTCAACAAGTTTTTTGGCATGTTAGCGCTTACACGGAGAAAATAAATAGGTTTCATTAAAACTGCGAATTTGACAGTTTGCGCGAGGGTGAGAATGTCGAGTAAGAGAGAGGGAGAGAGAGAAAAAAAGAGAGAGGAGAAATATATGTCCGGCGCAACACGGTGGGAAATGCAGAAAAGGGTGGGTTGGGAAGTTTCTGCTTTTATGAAGAGACGATGTCAATGTCCTTGTGCGTCCCTGCGCGCGCGAGACCACCCTCTCTCTCTCTCTCTCTCTCTCTCCGCCAGACCGACCACCCTCGGCTTCATCCGCGATACAAACCGTGAGCATCGCCGAGGAAGGGATGATACGGCGAGCGGGAAAATAAATTTCACCGACTGTAAATAATCGTCGTAAATTGGGCTATAGCGGACAATAGACGCTTGGAGTTGGAAAGTTCCTTTTCCGAGCTGGTTTTGCTCCTCGAAAGAAGCTATCGCCTCGCCACGGCGGGGGGGATGCACAGTCAGTCGGCGCGGAAGAATGAGGCCTTGCGGCGTGGTTATCAAGGTAATCCTATTAATTGTCGTAAGCAGCGATAATTGTCGCGACGGTATCTCGTTTATGTTATACGAGGTTACGCAACTCCCGCGACCGCGCCGACGTATTTCGTGTTAATTATCGGTAACGACTGCAATTACTCACGGAAAACTCGTAAGGATTCCCCTTGCCGGTCGTTTTCGCGTGTCGTTTTACACGACTCTCGCTCCGATTTCCCGCCAACCGAGCGATATAAACTTCTTCATTTTGTGCCAATTTGACGATATACCGTACCGACGACGACGCGAACCGACGACGGAACTTTTATGCCGTCCGCAGAGCGTGCTTTTTTACGGCAGTAAGACAAATTTGCGCTCTGACTTCACCGGGACGAACGTTCACATTAAACGCCGCACTGATTGCTTAGACAAACATGCAATTTCCGCCGTTGTCTCTTCGTTCCGATTACTTTGTTTCTCTCTCTCGTGCAATAAATATTATCATTTACTTTGTGAATATTGCAATATAACAAGCTGCATTACGAAGCGAAAAGAATTAAGTGTATTCTTTTGTCAAATAATTAGTAATATTGCGTACAAATTAATACATTTAAATGTTTCGTACTACATTCGCATATTTTTAATTTAAACATGGACTGTACAAATATCTTAAAATGAAGAGTAACACACATTGTCTGCAAAATAATGCAAATTCTGCACACATCTCTCTTTTTCTCTCTTTCTTTTTCTCTCTCTCTTCTTTCTTCTCCTAAATATTTAATTTCACAAAACAGTAATCGCGCGATCCAAATTTATTTTACGTGCAATACAATTACATCTGTACGAACGTTTTTCGATCTTTGTATGCGCATCGAAATCATCATTGTGTACTTGCCGTTTGGTCGGCAGCGTCTACTTTAATTGCGCAAACGATAACACACAGGAATGCATGTACAAGTTTGTCCACATGTGTACGTGATTTCACGCGGATATATGAATCCTCCTGCGCTTTTGGTCCTGCGCATGTGTACACATAAACTCCGGGCAGGTCGGGCTCAGTCGTGTATATTTTAGCGTCTGTGAATAATCAGCAATCAGCAGTAGCTGCGGCAATGGCGGCGGTAACAAATTGCACGTGTACACACACACACACACATATATATACACACACACATACACAAACTAGACATGCAAATTCGAGAGAAGCGAGTCTCGACCTTATCCGCGCGCGAATCCTAGCCTACCCCAACCACCAGTCGTCCCTTTTGATCTAACGAGTCGTGAAATCGCTACGGGGAATCGAGCTATCGCTTTTCGGACAGATTGAATTACCTGTCGCAAGTTTGAAGTTTCCGCAAACGCTGTTTCCCGAATTAGAGATTCGTCGTAATTTCGAGTCATTCCCTCCCAAAGTGTTATATTGATGTACGCGTTGCTATGCGCGCACACATTGATTCGGAAAATTTCTATACATTAAGAGTAACACGATTGAAAATCTATAATTTTATTACTTGTTATTTACATAAAAGTAAATCTCTCTCTCCGACCGTTCTTTTTTTTTTCCGTTCTCTTCGGTCACTGCAAGCGCGTATTTTTGATACACGTCAATTAGTCGCATGACTGAGAATTTGTCGCTCATAGAAGCGCGTGTGCCATTAACGCGCACGTTTAATTATCGCGTTCAACATTCGCTCTTTTAGCAGTTCAGCTAGTCCGTCGGTGTGTATGTATAGATATATTCGTGTTCCAACTACTTCGCGTTTTAATATTTCTTCGATCTTCGAAAAAATGCGATCGAAGACGTGAAACGAAAATTAAGACACGTCAGAGTAAACAAATACCGAACACAATAAGATCGCGTCTTGAGATAATTTTCCCGATTACCGCTATCAGATTGACCGCGTAAATGTATCTATCAGTGTTGTGTAACAACCTCTCGGAAACGGATCGGTCGAGGATCGTTTCACTCGTGGTCAGAGGTTTCTAGAGGTGGATAATTGACAGGCCCGACGCGCTCCGAACCCGTTGTTGGAAATATAATTGGTGATCCTATCGAAAGACGTCTTCTATACGAATCTTGAGCGGAGACGCAACACAACGCGCGGTCTTCCTTCGTTAAAGAACGAGCCCTTCACACGTACGTATTGATCAATCCGATACCGATCTGATTGCGCGAGGGTGCGGTCAGTCGAGGAGGAGCTCTCCGGTAACAGGTTAACATGCGCGCGCGCGGTTCTGTTTTATATTCATGCTTTTTTCTGATAAGATGATCCGCTTTCCGATCCATTTGCATTTCGGACACTGTACAGGTGTGTCCGATGATGATTCACACTTCAAGTCCCCCACAACGAGACGCAATCTTCCGTTCGTTCGGATGTTATCAGAGAAGTCACAATTGATGCACAAATTGATTGAATCTTGCGTTTCAATTAAATTTTAATTAAATTATTAAATTTAAATTGTGAGATTAAATTTCCATATGTTGCCCCCGCATTGCATTACACAGTGTGCAATATAGGCTGTGGCGGAGTTTATTTTCGTTGCCGCGCGAGTTTATTCACGAGTTTCATGTTGATTCTTTGTGCCACGAGCACGGAACAAACTAAAAATAAAATGATAACCGAGCATATTTGATGCACGTTTCCGAGATATAAAGTAGAAGCTTATTAACTATAGTAATTTTCGTATCGAGTAGGTGGCGTGTACGTAATTGAATAAAAGTAGGATACAGAGGAGAGATCGATTCGCGAAGGAAACGCCAATGACGACGCGCGGTTTCACGAAGCGAGGGATAAAATTCGGGCCGTTGAACGCGCAGAATCTTTCTCTCGGACAATACTGTACTCTTCTTTGTGAGAGAGAGAGAGAGAGAGAGAGAGGCAAGAAGATATGACTTGTCGTTGCGCGCGGAGTACATTTGATATTGGCATCGATATCCGTTCTTATTGCACAATAAAAATCGCATTCGATTTTTCCCGTGAGTCCCCCCTTCACCGCCGTCCCCGTTGTAAGAGGCTACGGGATTTTTCGAAGAGAGATTATTCCGGCAGTCGAAGATATCCTCGCGAAAGATACTTCCTCGGAATTGCTTCTGGATACAGTACAAACGATCTTCTCTCTGTTACATTGCTATCGACCGTTAGATAGTCAAGTGCTGCACGCAGCGCATTCCTATGGGCGGTTTTATGGTCTCGCGGAAGTAAAGACGCGAATTCCGGCCGTAATACAAAACTTTTGATGCACTTGCTACTCTCTGCAGCTGCAGCAGCACGAGAGCTGCTCAGCATCGTCCGGTCCGAATATGCCTGCCTGCCGTGCTTTAAAACGCGCGATTTGCGTCGGCAGTTTTCCGCGTTGCTTCGGCAGTTAATTTGAATGAGGAATAAAAATAATAGGGCGGAGAAAAAAATACCTTGAAAGTGAGAAAGTGAGAAAAAGCATTATTTATTAGAAGCTCTAGAGTATCTTCAAGCGCATAGCCGTTGTATAAACTATAGGATAAAAAAAAGTTCAGCACAAACAAATTTCGATCATAAAAACACAAAAATAAGAAGAAAAAGTGCATAAAAATAAAAGAAAATACGAAAATACAGAAAATGTACAAATATGAAAATACTAAAATACGATAAAAATAAAAAAATACAAAAATATAAAATTATAAAATAAATACCAGAAAAGAGAGAGAGAGAAAAAAAAGCAAAAATGAAAATACATGAGAGCGAGATCGCTTAAGCTTTTAACCGGTTGTATCTAAATTATAGAAAATGAGTGATGACGAGAGAGAAGTATATAATTCACAAAAAACATCGTACCTTATGTACAAAATATTCGTTCTTTAGAAACCCACAAACATACAAGAAATATTTTTGGATTAGTTTAGCAATTATCATAATGAAAAGAGAATCTTCGGCATTACATTAATTGTCGCTTTTTCTGTTTGTGCGAGAGAGCTAATCCCGCTCGTATGTTTTATAATATTTTCTTTGCAAAACATTTTTTCGAGTATAACGCGAATAATGCGCAAAACCATGTAGGATTTGCGTAGAATATAACATTACGCGTGTGTAATCCCGGTTTGTAATTAATCTGTAAAATATAGAATCGATTTATCTTATATTGTGCAACACTAGATATTCGTACGTATCCTATATTTTCCAACGACTGCGACGGCTTTCTCGTTTCGTGTCGCCGCCGCCGCGCGAATGCAATTGCATGTTCGTGGCGGCATGCGCTCGATTGTGTATGCTCCATTATTTCATCGCGGTTGCACGTTCCGCGTTAAAACATATGTGTACAGAGTTTTACGATGCAAATCATGCGACGCACGGCACGAAGTCTGTCATGCCCGTTGTCGCTCGCCGCGCAGTGTGTGCGTCGCGGTTTGCGCGAATAACACATTTCAAACTGCGTTTTTTAATTCTTTCGTCTCGTTCACAATCTTGTTGTCAATTTAATTGAGAAACAATTTAAGCGGATAAAGTTGCCACATTTTACCTTACATCGCGCCACGCTCGCTTTCGCCGTGGATTTCTCCTTGATTTGTGTCACGGACATAAATTGCGCGCAATCGAGCTCTCTCTCTCTTCTTTCTCACGTGACGATATTCAGAGCCCTTCAAAAGACGGTATCTCGTGTGACCTCGTGAAAATTTCATCGCGTGTATATATTCTTTGCTCTTTTGACCGGCGCGCTCGCCAAAGAATCGCACGCGCGCGGTGCTCCGATTATCCGAGAGGAAAAAGATTATTCGCTTATTCTCTCGAAGCCTACGCGGTGCAACCTTCTCGACCGCTTTCTTCGGGATCACAGGCGAGAGCTGAAAAGTGATGACGCGAAAAGGTCGCTTTTTCGCGCGCCCGTTTCGCCTATCGGACCCTCTCCTGGCAGCAGGCGCGCAGCTGTAGACGTTCTCAGGATGCGGAAGACGCGGAAGAGCGGACGAGCAGGGAGGACAATGAAATTGAAATGGCGAAAGCGGATCACAGAATAGGCTTAACGGGGGGTGGCGGCGGCGGCGGCGGCGGCGAAGAGCGACGAAGCAGGTCGCGCAGGACGAGGGGAGCTAATCCGCGCGGGCTACGGCACTGTCTGCGAGCGGTTCGTGCACACGCGCGCGCGCGCGTCTCTTGTGCTCCACGAAATTAATTTTAAATCGTAATATCTCGGTCGAGTAATCAATATCAGTTCGTGGAAATTTGTCCGTTACACGAGGCTAATTACGCGTGTGTGACTGTTCGTCGTGGGAGATGGAGAAGAATTTCGCGATGATATTAATAGCACCTGTTATTAATAATTAAGGTTTTTGCACGATAAACGAAATACATAGTTTTTCTCCATAGAGATATTTCCATGCATATATCAGCGACAGTTTATAGATTGTTGACTGTACGAGTTTTCACTCCCGCAAACGCGAAATATTCACGTGCTGCGGCTGGATTTATCAACAGAATTAATAATTGTAAATGTATTTTAACTTGAATTACACTCGCTAGGTGAATACGATATGTGCGCGTTTAATGACGCTACGCGCCGCGCGGTCTCTCGCGGTGTGTGTAATTGGTCCAACTTCAGCTTCGGATAAAGCCCCGCGAGTAATCGTTACACAGGCGTAATTCCATTTGCATTATGAAACGGAGGATATAGTTTCAACTAGCGCACCTTCGCGCAGCGGGAGAAAAAAGAAAGTGGTAGTACGCAGTCGATAGAAAGAAAAATTCGCGATATATAGAGAGAATACGTTAAAAAAAAGAGAGAGAGAGAGAAAGAAAGAAGAGAGTCCGTCTTCAAACTTTTTTCTTTTCTTCGACATCGTTTCCCTTTATCTCGTTCGCCTTCTGCGTACTTCTGTTTCAACCCGCACCGGGGAAACAGCCGGTTCTCGACATTTTCCTACGAAGAGTTCTCGTGAGGACTTCTTACTTATCGATGTGGAAACAGCCGAGAGATGAGAAGAGGGCGGAAGAACATAAAGGAAAGAAGGAGAGAATGGCGGGATGGTCGGGTGGGTAAAAGAAAAGGAAAAGCAGACGAGAGAGAGAGAGAGAGAGAGAGAGAGCAGAGAAGAAGAATTGAGAAGTATAGGGAGAAACAGAAGGGTACCAGCTTGCTCGAACGACCAAAACACTTGAGAGCAGGACGAGTAGTGAGTCGACGACTGAAGGGGAAAACGTCGCGACTCTGCAGACAGGAGCACGAAAACTGGAAAAAAGCATCTGACTTTGGTGAAACGCGGCAGGTCCTCCATGTTCGCCGTTCTCATCCGCGCTTTGCTCTCTATTTTACTCCCTTCTGTGTCTTTCCGCTCTCTCGTCGCACTTCTCTCACATCGGTCCTTCCTCTTTCCCTCTTTCTCTTTCTCACGACTTCGTCTTCTATCTTTCTCCCACCGTCTCTCATTAGGAGAAACTTTCATCGAAAGTTCTCTCTATAAGTCTGCAACACACCGGCGGCAACAGCGGTGGCGCGAGGCGAAAAGCGAAGTGCAGTGCTGTATTTATTTCGGTCCTCTAATGAGTTTGCAAGGACGGCTTTTCGCACACGCTGATCGCCGCACCGCGACGCACCGCGCGTTCTCGTTTGGCTCGATGGCGCGGCGGAGGAGAGGACGTTGGTCGACTAGTTTCGTCAAGCAGAAAACGGAGCGTAAGTTCTCGCCTTCCACACAAGAGGAATCAGCTCATGTACACGCTTGGCTTTTCGGCATTTTCACCGCGCGCCGTTACTCTTTTTTCCGCGAGCCGCATTTACACCGCGCGCGAGAGTTAAAGGGGTAAGCGGCAACTCCCCCTTTCGACACTACCCTTTTTTAACCGGGTGTTCCTTTATACACTTCCTGCCATTCCTCTCTCCCGTACCTTTCTTTCTCTCTCTCTCTCTTTCCTTCTCGTAGATTTCTCCGTGCTCTTTTTGCGCGGTACTTAAACGCAGAAAGAAACGAGGCCGTTAAAATGTTCCGCCATGCACAATTTATCATGGGCTGCGAATGGTAAACGCGGGGCTCGTCTCAAAGTCCAGAGAAAAGAGACGCGGCTTAATAATGTTCCGCGCGCGCTGCAGAGACCGTAGAAAGAGCGGAGAGAGCCCAGGCGTATATAACCAACCCAAGAAAGGACCGCCGCCACTTTTCTCGCGGCGCGTTCGTTAGAGACGCGGAGAACGCGCCGCGATGAACTCCTTTTCTCCATTCTTTTATAGACACACTGCCGGCATCCGCAGCTCCGTGTTCTGCGCCCCTGGAAACGCGAGGCGCGGATGCGGGCGGAAGTTTCGAAAGCGTCGGGAGATACGTGCCTTTAAACTGCGCCCGGGTGGATTTGCGGATATAACACGAATGCACCGGTATTTCCAAGAGCACAAAGGAAAACGCGGACGATATACGTGAGTATTTTGTATGTAAACATCACGGAATACACGTGTCGATAGATCCTTCGACGTCTGTGATAACAATAAAAATATTGCGCGACGATAAATAAACGCGCGCGTTGATTCCCGGCAAATATCGTGTCGATTGCAAAAAACAATGAAACAAGAAAAAGAGACGCTGATTCGATCATCGAAATGCGACGGCGGCGTGCCGTCAGAGATACCGACTATTGGTCTCATTTATTCACGTTCAATCGACTTCGAAGATCCGAAGGTCGCGTCGTCGACGTTTAATCAGCTTACACTTAAATCCCTTTAAGGACTTAAGTCCTGCTTTCGTCGTGCGGAGTTATCACGCAAGCTCAACTACTTGACCAAAGCTAGTAAACGTACCAAAGCGGCAGTAAAGTTCTCTCTCGCGGAGAGATTAATTGATGCCCCGTGCGAACGCGTCGCTTTTACATAAACGAAGCGCGCTTCGATATACCCCGGGTCGATATCACGGACGAGTGACCCGTTATTGTTGTCGATAAAATCGCGCGCAATTGACGATGTCACTATGTTGTTAATATTATTATTGAATTTGCATATTGTTTAGTAACGCGATTCCGCGAAATGATCAAACCAATGTGTCTGTGTGTGTGCAAAAAGTGGTTGCGCTATAAAGCAAATGGATATCGACGGTTTTTGAGGTTTTTTTTTTTTAGTTTTTTTATTTTGAAATATCATGATATGATCGTATTTATTTATTAACGGTAAGAAATTAACAGATAAACCAAAAAGCGCTGTTTGCAAAACAGTTTCCATTTTTTTACATTATTTACGCTGAAACAAAAAATGTAGGTTTCGGTTGCGCGCATGACAGTCGGTTACTTTCGATCGCGCGCGCGCCATACGTGTGATATTTGTTTCAATTAATAAATAATTGAAACAAAACAAAGTATACCGCGATTAACGCGCGCGGCTGTTTCCATTGTTGCAAGTAGCAAATCGCATAAAATAAACGTATAAACTGCGCTGAAAGGAATTGTAACGAGTTTTGTGCACACGCGTATTTCTATCAAATGCACGATTTTAAAAAATAGTATCCAAAAGATACAGTTTGACAGCGATTGATTTAATCTTTGATGAGAGAAGAATTCGATATTCGCGGAATGATATATAGTTTGTCAATTAATGCACATTTTATCGTTACGTTCAAACTACAAAAGCGATTAACGCAAATATTATTTTACGTAGCTCATTATCGCTTCATTCAACGAATTCGCGTGTCTGTTTTCCAAAACTAATTTCATTTCTCTCTAACTCCGAAAGAAGGAAAATGGCGGCAATGAAGCGGCAATAATATTCTTTTTTTAGCGAGCAAATTTTGCATTTAGCGCAAATCTACAGTGATTTTCCGCAGCGCGTTCGCCAGGCTTGTCGTACACGAGGGAAAGGCGAGTTCAGCCAATCCTTTCGTTGTTGTGTTTACTTTGGAGTGTTCGTTATCGTTCGCTAATTGAGCCCTTGACGCGGCAACATTCACACGATTTTCACGTCTGTACAGTTACGTAGCAGAGCTTGTACGTTGCAAGTTGCTCTTTCACCTTTCTCTCTCTCTTTGCTGTTACCCTCTTTCGCACCCGTTTCCTATATTCCCGTTTGGTCGCGTTCGCTACCAATGCTACCGGAAAATCAGCGGCGGCGACACCGACGCGGCAGAGTAAAGACAGCCGGCGCGGCACACACCGACATCGCTCATTTACTTTGCTGCTCGCTTCGCGGATTTTGATTTAATTACTGGATTCGTCGCGATGTGTACGTAACAGACGCGAACCGACTAGTTGCGACGAATGGTTTACATTACAGACCCTCCCCGTCGCGAAACATAAACGACAAAATTTATTTCGTTCGCGGTGCCCAGCTGTCTCGAGCACTGCGCGGATCG